>PVJH01007321.1:0-93992 GCA_004026705.1 Nesogale talazaci | reverse complement strand
TGTCAACAGAACAGACATATGATCATCAAATGAGAGGACCCCTGATAGAGCATAATCCATTGAGTTACCAACCACAAGCAGTTCAAATCCACCAACACTCCACTGGAGAAAAATGATGTTTTTTAATCCAGTAAAAAGTTATAGTATCAGAAACCCGTAGAGGCAGTTCTATCCAGTTTTGTAGTGTTAGCGTAGTCAGTTTTAATTTGAAAGCAGTTAATCAAATAAGAAGTTTCAAAGAAGAAGAAGAGGAGTTGGGGGGAGCAGATGAAGTTGGGGGAACTTTACATTGTTTTTCTAGAGAGCAGTTTAATATCGAATACTGAAACAAATGATTCGGTGAACTATTCAGTGTCAAAGTCTGATTCAAATAAGTAGAAAAGCTAAGACTTTGGTCAACATCCTCATAGATGAAAACCTTTTTGACCTTTCACCAGTAATCACTTATTTAAGGTAAATGGAATTTCCCAATTTTTCCCCATAAATCATAAAAAATCTCTATACACTTCCAAAATTTGATGAAAGTATCTAATGTCATTTGCAGGGGCCTCCTGTGTATGTAAAAGTTGGACAATGAAGAAGACTGAAGAAAACTTGATGCTTTTGGATTATAGTGTTGACAAAGAATATTAAACATACCATAGACTGCCAGAAGAATGACTACATCTGTCTTGGAAGTGATACAGAAAGAATGTTTCTTAGAAGCAAGGGTGTCTAGACTTCATCTCATATCTTTGGGGCATGTCATCAGGAGGGACAAGTTTCCAAAGAAAGAGATCATATGTAGCCGAGTAAAAGGTCAGTCCCAAAGAGGAAGATCCTGCACACAGTGGACTGACACTGTGGCTGTAAAATGGACCCACACATAGCAATGATCCCAAAGCTGACACAGGACCAGGCAGTCTTTTTTCCTATTGTATATAGGATTTCTATGAGTAAGAACATACACTATGACACCTGACAACAATCACAACAACCCAAAGTGTAAGAACTTATGACAGATGATTATGCATAATATGGTATGCAAGATAATACTACTATATGTTCCATGGGGCATCAAGTGATTTACACACGGACATTGTTCTCAATTTCTATCCACACAGCACATCAACGTAAAAGAGTAGTTTAATCTATCAAGGAGAAGATACTTGGTGATAAAGACCAGGGGCACCAGCAAATAATGACAGTACATACTTTTCCTGTAACGACAGGAGAGCCAAAGCACATATGAACAAACTATACACGAAGCTCTCAAATATAATATAGCAAAAAGACATTAGGGTGCAAAAAGCAAATGAGGATGACTGTTTCCTCTGGAGGTAGTATGGTGGGTTATGAGTTGGGGTCTAACTACCCTAAAGATCACCATCCACTCTACGTCCATAAATATTTATAGTTTTGGAAACCCCAAGGGGTACTTTTACTTTGTCATACAGTGTTGACACAGTGGCAGTGAGTTTGGCTCCTATTTTGTCTTCTAGGGAGAGAAGATAACATAGTCAAGGCCTAGAGCAGGTTTCTCACAAAATGTTGTCGTTAGGTACTAACAAGTTGATTCTGATGCACGAGTGATTGAACAAAACCCTGTCTGGTCTCCAGAGGCTGTGGAATGACTAGTATTGGGAAGGCAGGAATACGAAGTTTAGAAAAATGCATCAAACATGAAGTAACATAGTTTACTTTTAGAGCAACTTATTTTAATGGTAAGTAGGCTACAGAGCTTTTCTAACCTGCTAGGATGGAAGCATCCTGTATGAACAAATGATCAGAAAACAAGGGAAAATCAGAAAGACTTAATAGGAGCATCCTAGTTCACACCTGCGTGGATGTATTCCAAGCCTAATGTTCTAAACGAGACTGCGCAACTATTAAGTTGGTGGCTGTAGGTGTGTTGTGTCAGCAGTACCCTTGTTTTAGTCTTGTACAAGTAAAAGAAAACATAAAGCCCTCACTGCCATCAAGTTCTTACTGAATTAGAAAGACCTTATGCTCATTCTTGAGTGACTTGAAAAAAAGTCCAACAGAAATGATGGTTTCCAAAGGGATCTGCTGGATCAGGAAATTTCAAGGCAGAGAGGTCGATCAGAAGATTGTGATTGTGACAATTGTTTTGTTTTTTTTTGGGGGGGGGGTGACAATGGAATAATCATCATAGATTTTTCCAAAGGACACGAGACAAGACTAGGGGCTTTTCAGGAAGAACTTTTGAGAAAATGGCAACATGAATTGGTGAGAAAAAGGCCAGGAATGACCTTTGGAGGAATTTTCTCCTCACATGACATTCCCATCCCTGCTCATTCTTCAGCTGTAGCAAGACTTGTCCTAGGATAATTTCATGGGCAACCTTACCCCATCCACAATAAAGCCCTGGTCTTGCCACACACTCAAAGAACATTTCAAAGGAATACAATTTGAGTCCCTCAGTGATCCCCATACTTCTATTTTGACATGAAGTAAATTTAAAAAGTCCAAAATCCACTCAGCAGGGAGACAAGGATGCCATTCAACCCTTATCTAACATTGTGCTGGAGGTCTTAGCCAGAGTTATAAGACAACAAGAAGAAGTCAAAGGTATCCAAATTGGCAAAGAAGTGAAATGTTCTGTATTTGCAGTTCATATAATTCCATATGCCAAAAACAAAAAAAACAAAAACAAAGACTCAGCAAGCAAACTGTTGGAATGAATTGATAGAATGTGGTGGGGTACAAGATCAACATGCAGAAATTAGTCAGATTCTTATATACTATCAAAGTGAGCTCTGAAAAGGAATTCAGGCAAACAGCAAACAATAGCCACACAAAAGACAAAGGAATACTTAGGAATATTCTTAACCAGAGAAATGAAAGACTTAAAAACAAAGTTATTCCTTCCTTTTTCTTTTCTTTTTTTGTGGCATCACTGCCCTGGTGGGAGTAGGAATCCCAGCCTTGCTCCTGGAGTGCTGCTGCTGGATTTGAACCGTCAACCCTTTGGGCTGCAGTCCCGCACACAACCACTATGCCACCAGGGCTCAGCCCAAGTTATTCCTTCCTTATGTATGAAAAAAAAAAAGGCTTTTTCCTACTCCCACCAGGGCAGTGATGCCACAAAACAAACAAACAAGCGAACAAAATTTTAAAAAGCCTCCTAAACAGTCATAGTTGTCAAAACTGGTACTGGTATAACATGAGAGACAGAAACCCAGGGAACAGAACAGAGCACCAAAAAATAAATCCACTCACCTCTAGGCAACTAATTTTTGACAAAGGATTGCAGCACAATGAAAAGAAAATATACTTCAAAGCATGGTGCTGGCAAAATTGGATTTCCATTTGTAGAAGAATGAATCAAGACCCCTACCTCACTCCATAAACAAAGTGAACTTAAGATGGGTTAAATGCAATTACATCATTTGACCTCTTAAATGCTACTTGTGAAACCAAGCAAGATAAAACCCTTGACAACTTCAACCTTTTCTCTATGTATCATGATGTTACCTATTGGTCCGGTTGTGAGGATTTGGGTCTTCTTTACAGTGTGTTGTAATCCATATTGAATGCTTGACCTTCATCAAGTGCTTTAATTTTCCTCACTTGCAAGGTTATATCACCTATATATCATAGGCTGTTAATCGATCATCCTCTAATCAGATGCTACTTACTACTTCCTATAACCGAGTTTCTCTGATGATTTGCTCACATACAGATTGAACAAGTGTCATGAAAGGATACAATCTCGATGCACATCTTTCCTAAATAAACCATGCAGTATGTCATGTTCTGTTTGCACAACTGCCTCCTATTTCATGTACAAGTTCCTCATTGGCACAATCAACTGTTCGGGAATTTCCCTTCTTCTCAAGGTTATCCAGAGCATGGGCTACACAGTCACACGCCTTTGCATCATCAATGAAACACAATAAATATCTTTCTGGTATTCTTTGCTTTGAGCCAAGATCTATGTGCTCCTCTGAATCTAGCCTAATCTTCTGCAAGTTCTGGCATATCTAGGGTACTGCCCCATTGTTATAAGGTCATAAAAAAAAGGCCTGGGGGTAAGGGACTAATATATGGGATATATACAGTATCAAACATGATGAAAAGCACACACACAACAAAAGACAAAATGGACAATTGGAACCACATAAAAATAAGAAACTTACAATCTTCAAGATTTCAGTGAAAGACTAGAATGAGAAATCACAGACAAAACAAAACAAAAGAAATCACAGACAGGGAAAACATTTTTTGGCAATGACTGCTCAGACATGGAAATAATTTCTAAAATCTATAGAAAAAAGTCTATAAAAATAATTTCTAGGGCTGAGCCCCGGTGGTGTAGTGGTTGTGCGTGGGACTGTGGCCCACTGGGATGGAGGTTCAATTCCAGCAGTGGGGCTGGGCCTCCTACTCCCACCACCGGAGAGCAGTGATGCCCCCCCCCCAAAAAAAATTCTAAAATCGACAGAAATCTTCACTACCTCAACAACAAAAAAAGATGAGTAAGCCAAGGGAAAATGGGGAGAGGACTATGAACAGAGAGTGTAGCGAAAAAGACATTCAAGTGGTCAGAAACTATATGCTAAAATACAATCACAAGTCATCCAAGAGCTGGAAATGAAAACCATGGATGCCAAGACATACTGGCACTGATAGCAAAGTTCAAAAAGGTAGAAAACTTTAACAAAATGGATTTTTTTAAAGCAGTAATCATACATTTGTAAATTTGTCTCCCTCTATTCTTTAGATTCTAGAGTAATATGATTTCATTTTTTTATATTCAGCTTTAACTTAAGTATTTGAACTTAACTTGTTCATTACCTGAAATAAATCTCCACTATTCCTCTGGTTAAAAAAAAGGCAGAAAACAGTAAGTGCTAGAGTGGGTCAACAGCGGGAAGCCCCCTTACACGGCTGGTGGGAGTGTGGAGTGCTATGATCATTGTGAAGAGCAGTAGTGGTAAGACACCACCTCAAACACTTGGGATGGAAGTGCCTCATAACCCAGGAATAGTCCTACTTGGTATATATCCTACAGAAATAAGGAACATAGTATGACCAGGTGTATGCAAGCCCATGTTCATCAAAGAAATGTACTCAGTACCCAAAAGACATAAACAACTTAAAGGGCTGTCAGTGAGAGAATGAATAAACAAAACCTATAGGTACATGCACACACTGGAAAACTATGGATTATTAAAAAATAATGATGAAACATCTCCTGGCTGGGGTAGATTTGGAGGATATTCTGTTGAATTACTCAAACACAAAAGACCGTGTTGTATGAAATGGCTATTATTTTAAGAAAAGGTATTCATATCCAAAGAAACCAACTTAGATGGTCACCAGAGATGGGATGGAAAAGGAAGGAGGGGTTTTCCAAAAGGGTTGAGGGTAGGCAGGTGTTCACCTGGGGGAAGAGGAGGGAAAGGGAGGTTCAGTGGGATATGTGAAAGGAACTGAATTGGGGAAAGAAACATGCAAAGCCATTGGGAGGTTTGGCAAGTTGTCTAAGTTGCTCAATGCAAACAAACAAACAAACAAACAAACAAACGAAAAGACCTGAAAGGAAAACCCCAACCAAGTTCACAATAAAAAGTTGGAGGAGAGAAAAATGGATTCTTTTTTCCCCTGAGACTTATGTTTCATTGACGAAACAAAGGCATTTGACAGAAACATGAGTGAAGGGAGACAGTGGTCAATGTAAGACATGAAAAAAATGATAAATTATCAAGGGTTCAAGAGGGAGGGAGGGAGGAAGGGGGAAATGAGCTGATGTCAATGGCTCAAGTAGACAGAAAATGTTTTGAGAATGAAGATGATAACATATATACAAATGTGCTTGACACAATGAATGAATGTAGGGATTGTGATAAGAGCTGTAAGTCCCCCTGATAAATGAATTCTCCCAGCTACCAAATGATAAATTATCTGGGGTCTTAAAGGCTTGAAGGTGTACAAGTGGCCATCTGGCAAAGCCCACATGGAAGAAGCACACTAGACTGTGTGATCACGAGGGCTTGAAGAGAGCAGATATCAAGCACCAAAAAACAAGAATCACATCGCTAAGAATGAGGGGGAAAACAGGGTAATAACCCAAGGCCAACCTATGGATATTTGTACACCCTCTTACAGGGAAGTCGTGGGGAGGAGACAGGCCAATCAAGATGCAGTAGTGAGGTAATGATGGAGCATACAACTTTCCTCAAGTTCCTGAAGGCTTCCTCCCCACAACTATCATGGTCACAATTCTACCTTACAAATCCAGCTGGATTGGAGGGGCACACTGGTAGAGATGGGAACTGGAAACACAGAGAAGCCAGGACAGATTAACTTCTTGGGGCCAGTACTAAGAGTAGAGCTACTGGCTGGGTGGAGGGAAGGTGGAGTAGAGAGAGGAAGCCAACTACAAGGATCTATACATAACCTCCTATCTGGAGGATAGACATTGGAGGAGTGAGCAAGGGGAGATGTCGGGAAGTAAGATATGACAAAACAATAATTTATAAAGTATTGAGGGTTGGTGGGGGAGGACAGAGGGGAAAGGATGAGAAACTGATATTAAGGGCACAGTCGAAAAGCAGATATTTGGAGACTGATGACCCAGCAGGCATGTGAAGGTGCTTGGTACAGCGATGTATGAACCCCCAATAAAATGATTTTTAAAAAATGGATTCTCCAGGAAAGAGCTATGGAAACACTGCTCCCAGGGTTCAGAGATGTAGATGAAGGACATGATAAGAAACAATAGGTTTCACATTTTGATGTCTTGGTTTAATAGAAATCTCTAGGAGTTTGCAGCAGTCTTGCTTGATGCACCCTCTATCTGCCTGAATGTCCAGTAGACCATTCATGAGCACGTGTCAGTGTCACCAGGGACCCACCAGTGTGTTCCTCTGGAGCATTCTGTAGCTTGGCTGCAGTCCAATTCCGCCCCATGTGCGAAAAACCCACAACGCAACAAATTGCCAACCCCAATCACTGCCCAAGGGAAAGTCAGTCCAGCTGGTGTAGAGGCTCAGAAAGGCTCAGGCATTTCTATGGTTTCTCTCAGAAACACCTCCCATTGCCTGGAGCAGCAGGAGAGGCCAGTGTTCCTGCAAGGCATCTGTGACCTTGCTGGAGAGCAACTTTAAACTTGAACCAATGGGTGCTACATGTGACTTCTTGAGCATATTGCCAAAGAGCTGGACAGATAATGCCGAATGCCATGAATGAATGTGTAGCTAGTTTGTTGGCACTACTCAAGAATGCCAGTATTGATATCATAGGGAGAATACTATTGACTTGAAAATAAATGTGATTAATGCTAACCCGGAAGAGCAGTGGACGTGGAGGGCAGAACCATCATAATGCAATTAATATATAGCCATTAATAACGACTTAGCAGGTTGAAAATGGTGAGCACTTGTAACAGTGAAAATCTCACAATGAAAAGACATGATTATGCCATAAACAAAAGACCATGCTACAAGAAAAGACCTCAGTCTATTCAACTGGTTGAAGGTGAGTCAATTCCTTGATGGAAGGAGAGATCACATTTGGTGAATCCACATATCTGCCTTCACACAATTGCGTGTGAACAAGCATCCCGGAATCTCTCTCTCAGTACCAGCAGAGACAACAGCGCCAAAGGCTACGATGATTAACATAGTCCACGCAATGTTTTCTCTACAGGCCTCATCTCACCGCCACAACCGTCCGACTACAAGAGCTTAGGAAGAAAGGCCTGGCAAGCTACATCTACATATAGCTTTGCAAAAAAAAAAAAAAAAACCCTGGATCACAAGGGTCCAGTCCACAGTGGAGGGCGAGGCCTGGACAACCTATTGTTCTGTTGCCTTGGGAGCCTACACTACGGTCCACCAAACAGCAATAATTTTCATTTGTGTAAAATGATCTTTACCAATGAGGATTCAGCAATTTGCAGTTATGTTGAGTCAGAGTGGACAAACCATGGATTAAAAGGCTGTGTGTACTCTCCCTTTTCCTGACAGGCATACCAGAGTATGCCTACCCTTTTTGTCACTAAGCTTGCGGGTTACCATTTGGGCCAGAGTCATTCTGTGGTACTAACACTGATACCAGCGGCACTGACAGTGCCTTTTGGGGCTTTCATTTCTGGGCCTTGGGGTCTAAATGCCTGCTCTTGACACATGGCATTCATTCTCGTGTTATTAGTTCCCGAGAACAAATGCACATACCAGAGAGCAACCGTGACTGCATGTGATATTCTCCTTTTTGCCTGCCTCTAAAATAGCATTCTTCCTGATTATAAAAATAACAAGAGAGGCATAAAGAAAGACTGAAAGATGATCGGTCCAGACATAACACGCATACCATGCAGCTTAAAGCATCCCAGGTATTATTCACGCATATTAGTGCATGCAGAAAAACGGGAGGACATTATACGTGGTATTTGCAAACTGTCCCCCATAGCCCTTTATCATGAGCAGCTCTTGATAACTGGCAAGGAATTCCTCTAGCACATGCTGAAAAGATCATGCAAATGGGACTCCAAAAAGTTCATGGGGAAAATGAAAAAAGTTACGAACATTTTACCACGAACTTTTAAGAAACACACTCTCTCTCTCTCTCTCTCTCTCTCCATATATATATATATATACATATATATACATATATATATATATATCTTCTAGATTTGCAGGGATGTGCATTTATTATACTTGGCATTCCCTAGCAAATGCTTGTGCCAGGAAAGATGATAAACCCAGCGGAGAGATCACAGGAAACCGGAAGAGGAAGGCAGGCTTTGTATGACTAATCAGTTGATAGACTTGCCAAATTGAGTGAAAGCATTGCCTGCGTGACACTGGGCAGATCCCCCAACTCACTGTCCTGGAGCCTAGGAGAGACTCCATGGGACAGGAGAGAATGGGAAGACTGTCACTGCTTACAAGGGGAGGAAGTCACATATTTCTCCTTTACAGTAGTGAGTGGATGCCAATTACCACCAGGGATCCTGGAGATATTCAAGAGGGACTCAGAGAGGCTGTGAAAGCAGAACACTACCCTTGATTCTGGATTCTGGGCTCTAGTATAAAAGTTATTAATTGCCAGGGGACACTAAGTAATTCACCCGGCCCCCTTCTAAAAACAGGGTGAGCTCAATGAACTGTGGGAACATATGCTAAATGCAACATTTCACTGAAATACAGGACCAACTAAAACCGAATATATATACATATATATAATATTACATATATAATAAAGGTGTCTGATGAAGAGGACTGTTCCACAAATTTTGGACTCTTCCAAAATATTAAGCAAATATTAGTAATTATTTGCCAGCTCTGAAGCTCCCTCAAGGTGCCAGCTAACCAGAGGCCATTGCCTCTCCCACAAAAGATAGGGTTGACTCCTTGCTGTTAGGACAATGGGTCACTTCTCCTGAAAACTTCAGCTAAATCAATTCTCCAGTGTAAGGACAATCTAGGTTAAGCCTTTGCCCTCCTTGTCACATGGGGACCCCATACCTCCCTTTCCTATAACATATACCTATAGCACAATCCTTGCCTGTGACATATATCTATCGATCCTTGTAATTAGGGGACTTGCATGTCTCCAAAAAATATATAAGGCTTGTTCAGAATAAAGGAGCTCTCTCACTCTTCCCCCTTTCTCACTCTCGGCCTCTCGCACCTCCTCCCCCAACCCCTGTTCCTCTCCTCACTGTTCCTTTTACACATGTCCTCTCCTCCCCCCTCATTTTTTCTCCACGACTACCACGAAGCTGGGTTTAGGTGAGCATACCACCATGAAATGTGTCTGACTCCATTATGTATATCTCTCATATGACTACTCTAATAATAGTTATCGCCATACAATTGTGCTTACAGGACCCCCGAGGATAATGCTAGAGACTGGCTCCTCAGACATAAAGGCAATCTCTTTTTGGAATTGTCATATCCATTAAAACCAAACCCACTGCTAGTGAGCAGATTTCAATGCACAGTGATCCCTGATGACCCACGAAGGCTTTCCCATGGGATTTTTCCAAGACAGTAAATCTTTGTGGAGGCACACTGCCACCTCTTTTTCCAGGGGCAGTTGGTGGGTTCGAACCACTGACATTTTGGTTAGCAGCTACTGTTCCACCAGGTTGCTCTCTCTCTGTCTGTCTCATGGAGTCTATTACACATCAGGGTGTTTCTATTCTCAGGAACTCCCCCCCCACCAGCCAGCAAATATATGACACTATTGGTCACTCACTGAGCATTATTTAGCAGCAATTTTGACCCAGCCAGAGGATGTCTGATTTGTAGTATATACAGACATATGGATGGGTGTGCATGGAATGTAAAAGAAAATGAATACATTCTTCAAAGTTCAAACATTTAGGACCCTTTGATTTTTGTTTTCCTTCTTTTAGCAGTTAATCTGATATTTACTTTCTGGAATGATTTTTCTACTTGGGAATGGAATATAGAGAATGGCATATACAATACTGAATGGGATTTTAATTATGTTTACAGTAAAAGTCTTCTGTAAAGAGTGTGTGTGACCAAACCTCCATCAGACACTTTAATTCTAGACTGACAGTGTCCGCGGTACGTTTTGGACATATGGAGGCAAGGCTGAGTGGTGACCTCCTAAACCAGAGAGGTCAGAAAAGTTTCCCATAGTGGACTTGTCATCGGGGGGCTTGCGCCACGGGGGGAAGGACAGCCCCAGAACAGGGATTGAAGTAAACATGGAGGACTCAATGTCATTCTTCTATGTATATGAAAGCCTTGCTGGGCATCCCAAGAGCCCCATCCTGCACCTCAGTGTCCAGAAAGGTGACTGGAGAGCAGTTGGACTTCCCATAAGTCAGGGAACTGACCAGCTAGCATGACCAACTGGTAGTGTTGGTCTCTTCTAGCAGGCTGGGCATGAACAAGGTGTGTTTGCATAGGGTTTCTGAAAGAGGCCTTTTGGACAGCTGCTCCAACATATGCTGCTGGCCCATGGTGCAATCCGGCCAGAACAGAGGCTGGCCTGTTCCGGCATGAACAGAGGCTGGCCTGGCATGAGGTATTTGAGGGTCTCTTCATCATTGCTGGTAGGCACTACACAGGTCCTCAGATGTCTCACCTCAAAAGCATCTATCATACACGGCATGGCTTTCCTGCATTCCCCACTCCTGGGCTTCCCTTTCTGCCCCCTATGTTTCTGGGCTATAAAGGTGCCCTTAATCCAGGCACTGGGCTTTTTGAAAAAGAGAGAGCCCAGCACAAGTGCCAGGTGTTGGTGGTATTGCTGACTTCAATGGTGGCAAAAGCCACTCGGTTTCAGATTACATAATAGCAGAATATCTACGGTGTGGCCACACTAAGAGAACTGGGCATAAAGCTCATGATTTTTTATTTCAGTGTGGTTTAGGGAGCAATGAGTGATGTAGGGGGTTTGGGGCAGCCACTTCAGCAAATAGCATCTTCCACGATGAGACCTTAGCCTCTGTAATAAATTTTAACTGTTTTCTTTTCATGATGATTTTAGATGACCGTACCCTGCCCTGCCCTCTTCATCCTGCCATTAAGGAGGAGAATGAATTGTCGTTTATGTAAGAAGACACTTACCTTCCAGATGGATAGACACGAACGTCAAGATGACCACTGAGTCAGAACTGGCCTGAATGATGTAGGTGCAGTTCATATTATTGTCATACTGCTTGGGGTAGTTTGGGGAAACGATGTCACCAGACGGGCCAGTGAAGTTGCCACCACATCCTATGGGGGAAGAAAAGGCATTATCATAACGTTTGTTCTCATGCACAGTATCTATCTTTATCAGGGAAGGGAAAATGTAAAATTTCCTAAATTCGCCACAGGCAAAATTTCTCTAGATGCTGCAAATGATAGGAACACACGGCATTATGCATCGATGCCCACCCAGTACTGCAAAACCAATCAAAGAGCAGCTCAGTCTACAAGTAGATGGGAATTGTCCTCACCTTTGCCTGGACACAGCCTCCATCCTGCAACGCCTCTCTGTGATACTGATGTATTTCAAAGCTTCCTCTAATCCCTTTAATCAAATGTTTCCCTAAATGCTCATTTATAACCAGTCACCCATCAATTTAATTCTGCCAACAAGCACATTAGCCGTGAAAATGATTGCATTTTGGCTCTAACCTAATTTTTTCTCATTACCTTGAGATGTAAACACGTGTGCTGGTGGAGGAAGGGAAAATCCCGAAGAGACGGTCTCGATCTTTGAATGTCTCAAAGGCTATGGAGCACAAGATGCAGGAGAACTAAAATGTGCCAGTTACTAGTCGCCACCCAAGGCACTTATCACGGGGCATCTGATGAGACTGGGGGTGCATTTTCAAAGCTCCACTAAAGAGTCCCATGCAAGTGAATGTGCCACATTGGGGTCGACGAGGAAATGACCTTGGTTTCCTGCTCAACACCTGCCACTTGGGGATTTTGGGGCTCATCCTCAGGTCTAGAAAACTCTATGAAGAACAGTCTTGCTATGATACTACTAACTGAAGTTGACTCAAAGATAACTGGTTTTTAGTGCTACTTGCATCGCAAGTGGACTTAGTTGAATTCCATTCCATGCTCAATGCCCTTCAAAAGAAGAGTAGGTTGAGTTTCTTGTGTTCAGGCCATCTTCTTCTTCAACTCTGGGTTCCCATGAACTTGGCTCAGCTTTCCTGCTGCTCTGATTGCCTGGCGGTGGTAGACACACCTTTTAAAGACCATACACGTTTCAGTGCTACTTACGGCTTATGAAGGATGCAGAGAAGCCCTGAGCTGGGGCTCCCTGGGCCTGGAACACAGCAGTGAATGTGTTTCGCGGTGTGATGATGGGGCCGGGAGCCACGTTCCCACAACTTGTGGCTAGCAGAGTTTTCTCGGCCTCCTGAGGTCCTGCCCACACCTGGTAGAAACACAAACACGATTTCATGCTTTCAGTATTCCCCTGTCAATACCTTAATGTGCCTAGACTTGAAAATAATGGGACTTAGGAGTTTAGAGAAAGAAGTAAACGTAATAGAGATAGTACACATAAAAATCCTCGGTATATTCTGAGAGTCAATTTTAAAGCTGCTTTTTAGAGCATAACTCATTCTTGGGAGAATGTGCCCATTTTGATGTAAAGGGGCAATAGCTGTTTTCAATCATGATTCCGTTTCCTCGTCCCTTTGCTGGGTTGATGTGATCCGACCACGCTCCAGACAACTGGAGAGGCAGAGACAATGCCTGCCCCAGTGGCATGGACCATTAATCCCGGGTCGAGGGAAGACTGCTCACTTTCAGTATTGCATTGAGTGGGGAGCAGGGGCGACAGGGAGTCCAATGCCTTCTTGTCTGAGCCAGAAGTATCTATCTCATTCCTGGAGAAGAGAGGTCATGCGTCTCATGCAAAATCTAATTAGCGGTAATGTGCATCTTCATAGACAGAAGGAATCCAGATATTGTGCAGAATTCAAGAGACGATACAAAATAGCAATAAGGTCAATGAGCTGAAAGGCTGTTACCACGCACAGTCCTTAAGTGAGTACTTCTTGTGATGCTGTTTCAAATGACCTCCGATCTTGCAAACAACCCTGCTACAGTAGGAATTAGTCTCTGTTTTATAGTTAAGGAAGTGAAAGCCTAAATACTTAATTAACTCACAAGAGAAATGGGAGGAGGTAAGTGGGAGAGAAATCCAGTCGGTGAGGCCATCAAGTCCATGCTCTTTCCCCTGTAGGATATAGGACAGAGCCTATGAGAGATGTAGCATTTAAGGCAAAGAGAAGCAAATGTAGGAGATGAATTGATGCACGTCACGCAGCGTGGTTAACGTCGGGCACAGGGATGGACGCGACAGTGCCACGGAGTAGCACAACCCAACAGAGCAGTGGGTGATCCACTGACATCATGTGCACCTGGCTCGTGTGTGGTCTTTTCAGCATGTGGACTCTTACAGCCCTAAGCAAAAGCTGCTGGCAGACACATCTCTAGTCTCCAGTCACTTTTAGAGCATACATTAAAATTTGCCTGCAAAGTTGGCCACGAGACAGCCCAAGGGGCCTCTGTCCTTAAAGATCTAGGAGGTTGTGGGTGTGGATGGGGGGGCAATGTGCTGGAGAAGGAAGAAAAGAAAAGCAACCCAAACCATCTCGCCTTCTCTCCAGTTCCCACAAGAAAGAAGACCCAAAGGTTCCGAAGACAGGAGAACAAGCTCCCATATGAGGTGCCTCTTCCTACCCCACTGCCATCAAGCTGATTCTGGTTCATAGTGACCCTCTTTGGCAGTTGGTCCTCAAGCTGTGGGTCGTGACTCCTGTGGGGTTTGAAGGACCCTGTCGCAGCAGTCGCCCGATCCATCACAGCAGCAAAATGACAGTGATGAAGTAGCAAAGAAAATAATTGTATGGTCAGAGGTGGGGGAGGGGGCACCCCAACATGAGTCGCAGTGTTAAGAAGGTTGAGAACCTCTGTTCTCTGAGGTTTCTGAGGCTGTACTTTTTTGTGGAATCAGATAGCCTCATCCTTCCCCCTTGGTTCGGCTGGTAGGTTCGAATTGCTGGCGTTGTGGTCAGCAGTAGAAATGCCTTCTGGCCTGTGGACCGCTAATAAGTATCGAGAGAAGGAAAATGAGTGCAGTTAAAATCCCAACTCTCAACCTTGGAGTTTTCATCCATTCTCACTTTTTCATCCTGAGAATCCAAGCAGGAAAATGGTCCCTTTCCTATTTTGAGAGGTCATGAGTCATTTCCAGTCTAAATGTTTAGGCGCACGGAGCCTGGCCAGCGCGGGTGAAATAAACCAGGGCACTAACCTTCACGAAGCTGTCCTGACACTGCCCATCGCCACTGGGGATTCGGAAGTTGCTGTCAAAGCTGAGCTCCAAGTGCTTGCTTTCGTGCGTGACCACGGTCCACGAACACCTGCTGTTCTCGGGGAAATTCTGAGGCCAGTGGGGGGACCTGATGGTCCCATTGTCAGAGTGAAGTGTTCCGCCGCAGCCTGAAAGAGGGCCAAAAACAAAATCCCACTTGTCTGAAAGGAGAATAGCCATTGTTAACTCAAGACCTCTAGGGAAGGAAAGCTTCTCAATGTGAGATTCCAGTTTATGTTTCCGGACACAGACAACACTGATCTGAGGGCAGGAGCCCAGAGAGCTCGCGCAATAAATGTCAGAACGATGAAGTAAGAGGAAACTTAAGGGGTCAGGGTTTTACTACAGCTATACTGAACACAAGGGAGACCACATCTTATACCTTAGAAGACAAACTTCCATCTGGTCTTCATTGGGAATATTTGACTTCCCTTAAGTTTACATAGCAATTTCGATGATGGCAGGGTCAAACCCCATATTGCATTACCACCAGCACAAGATAAAACAGCTTTACAGTAATTTGTAATTTTTTTTCACTAGAGAATATGGTTCTGGAGAGGAGAAAACTCTTCCAATAAACAATTTACTTCATTTATATTGAAGCTGGTTAAAGGATAAGGATAAAGAAGACAGGTAAAAAAAATCTAGAGTTAGTTTGTAATATTAAAATGTGTATTGAAAGATGGCAAAAACCAAAACCAAATAATAACAAAAATGACAAAGATAAATGCAAGGGCATTTGGGGAATCCTTTTTATTTTAAAACTTTAAAAAACTAGCGGCTCAAAAGGGGCAAGAGAAGGTGGGAGAGCAACTGGGAAGTGATCAATCACAATGACTGACATATAAGCCCCTCCCAGGGGGGACGGACAACAGGAAAGTGGGTGAAAGGAGACAGCAGTTGGTGTAAGACATGAAAAAAAAATTTCTAAATTATTAAGGGCTCACGGGGAGAGAGGGGGAGCTGGTACCAAGAGCGAGAATGATAAGGGCAACAAATGTACAAATGTGCTTGACACAATGGATGCATGCATGGATTATGAGACCCTGATAAAAATAGTTTTAAAAGCCCAAACTCCTGGTTGCTCTATGATAATACCGCCAATATTTAACAAAGGAAACTTTGACTTATTCTACAAAGATCTTTTCAATAAATCTGATTCTATTAATAAAATCTACCCTGTGCAGGATTGCTAGGCTCCACAGAAATCACGGACAAAGTATCCAGTACAAATCCTTCTATTTTTATGACTAATTGCCAAAACTTTACATGTTTTATGCACATGGTTACTGTTTTCAATCCAATCTGTGATTTTTAGAAATTTTTCATTCCATGTTTTATTTCCTTTTATTCCAACATACAAAACATATCACATCACTAGCCCCTGGCTCAAATGCTTCAATGGCTCCCTGCAGCTCAAGGTACAACACATGAAGCCACGGCTCCTTCCTAATGTGCACAACTTTCTTTCACTTCTCACCCATGACTTCCACGCATATCCTCTGTTAATTGTGGTTCCTTGGTTGCACCATGTTTTACTTATGGGTGGCATGGTGATGTGTTAAGATGGATGTTTCTGGAATTGCCTGCCTTTATGTGAATTCTGATTCAAGCAGTTGTGGCAGTCACTAATCTGTGCCAATTTCAGGACTAGAAGTATAGGGGTGGAGTCTAGCCTCTCAATCCGTAGATAGTCAATGAGACTTCTGTGTGGGCATGGCTTTCTCCTGAGAATTCTGGGAAATCTAGGCAATTTCCCCTATAAAGATGGCTGACGACTTAGTCCCTTGGAGATACTCTACTGACCAGACACAGGGCTGATTCCCTGTGAGCTATAATCGGAGGAGAAGCCACATGGGCTTACCCTGATAGAAACAGACTTCTGCAGCTGGAAAAGCCACATGGAGACTCCTGCAAGTGCTGGGATGCTTGAGAAGCCCCAAGAAGCCCCTGTCAGTGCTGAGATGCTTCTACCACCACTGGATACACAAGACTTTGCACTCACTGGCCGGTGAATGACTTGACATCATTGCACGTGTTAGTGAGTCTGAAGAGGGCATATGGATTGACATCAGACATATGGGCTAACATCACATTTATGAACTTGGACTGAACTGGGTTGGGATGCTTTCTCAATGTTCCATTCCTCTTGTATATAAACCTCTCCCTTATATACATATGCATGTTTATGAATTTGTTTCTCTAGCATACCCAGATTGAAACAACCAGTTATTATCTGTGTAGCCTGGGAAAATGACAAACCCATTTATCCTCAGTTTAGGTCCATAGGAAATGGAAAAGAGAATGTGTACTGGTATTCTGTCTTCCATACAGGGCTGCAACAGAAGATAGCTATAAAGATCTAGAATGGAGCCAGACTGAGTTTGTGTACCTCATGTGTATTTGTTAAGTGAATAAATATTTCTAATTAGATAGCTGTCAAAAGGTAATGACAGAGATGGCTTCTTTTACCTAAAGTTTGCGTGACCCATGTAGCATAAAATCCACCACGTTGCTCTGAATGGTCAGAGTTGAAAGACACCACCAGTTGATTGGATCCAGACTGGATTGTCCCCGGGTTTGATTGTCCACAATATTGTCCTATGATGGGTGATCCGGGAGAGCCCCCATTCCGGATAGTGACCGAGTCCCAAGCACACCTTAAGTGGGCTTCAATATCAAAGTCAGTGAATGTAAGCTGGGGGAGAACAAAATAATAAGGATGAGACATTATGAATTGTAAGTGAATCTATCTACTTGAGATTGCTATCCTTACAAAGTATCGTATTTCCTAAAAGCTGCATATGTCTTTGTGAGTTTTGTCTCTTATTTAATTCTGCCCACCTCCCCATATTCTTGACTGTCTGAAGATTCTCTTGAAAGTTTTGAGATGGGGTATTTGGCTAGGACTGAACTTTTTACATCAAGAGCATAAGTACATCTCACTCATGAGTGTGGAATTGTCATTTCTGGATAGTTTCTATGCTGAAGAAGAGGGTTCTGTCATGAGACACTGAGACCTGTATCCTAATGAGAGAATGTGACAGGAAAACCAATAGGGTGCTGTTTTCTGATTGCAGCAACACAGTCTTCTCTAATTGCTTAGGCAGTCTGTAATATCAGAAGCATATTGACTCAGTCAGTAGAACTCACAGTGATGGTGTGGCCCGGTGGGGCTTCCAGTAGCCAGGAACAGTGGGCCAAGGTGCTATACGCGGCCGGATAATGGGGACTTGTAATGACACCACTCTCTCCCATCTGTATTCCGCCACAGTCTGAAAATAAAACGTACAACCCTCTGAATGAAAACACCTGTGCAACCAAAGTTAACAGCCACCCTTTACAATGAAAACAAACAAACAATTATGTTCCATAGAAAACAGATCCTCTACAAAGGTTAACATCTTTCTAAGAAAACCAGGATGCTGCATAAGTAAGTTGAGGGGAAAAAAATTGCACGTGATAGTCTTTGGAGGTCAACATTAGTATATGAAAGATACTATAAAACTCCATTCCTCTTGAGTTTGTCATTCCCAGCATAATACATTATATGGCTCTCTGATTAAAAAAAAAGAAATGAGAAAAATAAGATGCATAAAAGCAAAGTAAAATTTTGTGGAAGCTTGATTAACTAGCATATCACACTACTTCTCCATAGCAAGAGCAGGCTCAGTACAAAACAGGAAGATAAGCTGTATCCCCAAAGGAGAAGAATCAGGCATGGCTATCACTGTTTTTAAGCCATAGCATTTCCAATTGCCTCATTCGCATGCAAAAGCCGGACCATTCATGAGGGAGAGTGGGGCAGAATCGAACCCTTTAGATTAGGGTGTTGACAAAGGGTCTTGAACACCCAAGGAACTGAAAGAGCAGACCAGTTTGTTTCAGGAAAATTACAGGCAGAATGCTTCTGAGAAGCAAAGATGGTGAGACTTCATGCCATGTATTCTGGACATGTCATGAAGAGGATCCGACTCCAGGAGAGAGAGAGCCTCCTTGGCAGAGTAGAGGGTCAGGGAGAGAGAAAGACCCTCAACCAGATGGACTTGCATGCTGGCCTTAACAATGCCTGAGACATAGGAGAGATTGTGAGGCTGGAGCAGGACTGGATTGGTTTTGTGCACAGGGTCACTACAAGTGGTACCTAACAACAACAATGAAGCTGACAATAACTGCAGTAGGGAGGATTAAAAAAAGGAAACACATCATTGGGGGGAGTGGAGACTTGAAGAATATGGTCAGTACAAACATTAGAAACCTTCTTGTTTTGATATTCAGCACATAGATCCATACACCAGCTATCGCATTATACATGAGCAAAACAAGTTGAAAACTAGACACCTTTCTAAAGCATGGTCCAGTCTGTTTTCTGAAGCCTAACTCTTTCCTTTTGATCTCTAAATAAATACTAAAGGCCAAGCTGCTTTTCATCAGAGCAGAAGAGTTGGACCGTCCGGCCGCTGCTTTGTGGAACAAAGGTTCCAGTGAAGAGAGATTCTACCGGGGTGCCTATCATGCCGGTGGTAATTCCCTGCTGGCTGGGATTTGTGAATGAACCCTGAACAAATCCTACTCTGGCATTATTTAAAGCCTGGAGTGGCAATAAGGAGCGCTGGGTGTACTGCTGGACAAGAGTTCAACTACTAACATCAAGGTGAGCTGCTCTTTGGGAGAAAATTAAGACTTTCTGCTCCGTTAAAGATTTATACCCTTGGAGATCTAGGGCACGATAAGTAGGTATCAACTCATTGGCAGTTGATTTGGGTTTTTGAGCAAAGATGGTCACATGAGTAACGTTTACTCACTTTCATTCCCTCTGCTCCACCCCCACCCATCCACAAAATTGTTGGTTATAACAAAATAGTTAGAAAAAACTCTACCATGACCATACATTCATGTATAACCAAACCTGATGGAAAGAAAATTGAGTATCTAAAAACCATCTGCAATAAAACCCAAGCCCATTGCTATGTTGTTGGTTCCATGTACATAGTGATCCTGTGTGGCAGAGCGGACTTACCCTGTGGGGTTTCCAAGTCTGACTTGCAGAGATAAAGACTGCCAGCAACACCTTTGTTGCAGGAAAGTGGGTTCAAGCTGCCAACCTTCTGGTTGGCAGTCAAGCATTACCGCCTGCACCACCAGAAAATCGGTTTCATGAGCAACAAGTGAACTCAAATGTAGAGGGATGATCTCATACTGAAGATGTGACAGTCAGAGACGATATAAAAGCAAGTTATAAGTCCCAGAGGTAGAAACTTGCAGTTTTAATGAACTTTAAGAAGAGCAGATATGTCTTTGAAGCTCAAGGAAAAGAAAGACTGGATCCAAGACATATTTAAAATTGAGTATAAAAAAGGAGTGAGGAAAACTCTTGGTTCAGGAAAGCAGGAATGACCAGAGCTGCTTCTCTTGAATCAAAACCTTTAGTTACAGATTATGAAGATCACAGATGCAGTGACTACAAGGAAATTGATCAAAGAGAAAGCTTCAAAAAGTTCCTGGAAAAATGGAATGACAGGATAACGGAAAAAAAAACTTGAACAGGTCAAAAGGGAGATTAAATGATAAGACCTCATGACCTACCTACATCTGCCATCCTTGATTTTACAGTGCTCTCTATCTAATAAAAAGGCTATTCTCAGCCCCTGACTTTGGTCAGTGGAGAGTCACTTGATTATCAATCTGTGTGTGTGGAACCAGCAACTAGAACTGGGGGCTTCCACTATCTTTTGTAGGCTGAAAACTGGGTATTCTGAATTTAAACTCTGATACTATTTACTCTGCCAGATCGGTATTATATTATCTATAATGCTTAGATCATATAGGCTGGTGTATTTCATCCATGTTGACTTGGTTTATACCTCTGTTAGAGGGATCTTTGTTGGAAGACAAGTCTTTAAGACACCAGATGCTGAACACCATGTAGTTTTTTGCACTACACTTTGTTATAGCACCCATATCGTCAGTGATCCCTTCAAGAGGATGAGGATCAAGAAGGGCTGTGTCAAGAGAATTAATTGCTTTTAATTGGAGTTAGAATTACGTACAAGCCCCATATCCAAGATGATGGACTTTTCCACGAACAGTTTGAACCTAGCAATGAAATGTCATGTGTTCCTATTAAGGCAAGAAATAAGATGTTATCCCACCTTCTGTCTAATATTATGATGGTGGACTTGACTGGTAAAATAAAACAAGAGGAAGAATGAAATATCAACGTACAAAAATAAAACGAGTCCTAGATGTTGGAAATAGAAAGTTAAAAAACACTTCAGAAAATCTCATAGGTACTGGCAACAAATTTAACGATAAACAAAACAAAAGTCACTACCATAGAGTTGGTTCTGACTTGTAACCCTATGGGACAGAGTAGAACTGTCCGTTTGGATTTCCAAAGCTATAAATACTTAAAGGGGCAGAAAGCTTCATCTCCCCACAGAGCTACTTATGATGGGCTTAATCTACTGATCTTATAGTTGCAGTCCATCTTGTAACCTACTGTGCCACTGGGGATCCCCATAACACAACTAATTTATCCAAGAATAAACTTAAACAAAATCTAGATGAGATTTTAATGGTTCTTAAAGAGTCCATTACTTTGTCACTCATGTCTGAGAGCTTAGCCATAGGGCTTACCAGTGAAGGAGTAACCTGCGAGGAATCCACTGTCTTCTCCCTGGTGATTGGTGACAAAGTGGATCCAGAGTTGAGGGTAAGGTGTAACCAAAGGCATTGCGGGTCTGGAATGTCCACAGAGTCTCCATATCAAAGGCCCGTCAGCATTCCCTGCAAAAAATAACACAACAAGTGTCATAATTACATAGCTTTGAACACAAATGATATGGTAGATAATTTATTACACACAGAATTTGAAAGTTGATATTTCCAGATGTCTTGGTACAGACCTCCCTTTAATGGAAATCCCATGTTTTTCTAGTTGGTGCTTTCATAACTTTAGCAAATGAAATTGCATAGAACTTATTTAAAATGATGTTGGATCTGCTTCTTTTGGGCTATCTAAGGTAGTATATAATGGGGGCAAAATACCTCTAACTTACACGATACAGATAATGCTATTCTGTCAGTCTTCATTAATTATCTCACCTATGAATTATCTCCTTTGTCATGAAGTGGCATTATTTAGCACAGCGCACTTTTACCTGGTGTCTTTGTCACTTCCTCCAAACACATGAGGGAGACAATACAAAGAGGTGTGAAATGCCAATGAAGGGGGCTGGTTGGTTTTGCCATCTCTCTGGGTATAAAGGGAACATTTTCAGAAGGAAGAACCGAGAATCCCATAGCCATCCAAAAAGGCAGGGGTGAAATGCATAAGGTCCCTGCAGGAGAGACCCCATAGGAAAGGAAGATAAAGCAGCAAGTAGACCTTGAGACTGTGCAGAGGAGTAACAGCAAGTGGCAAACAGAGTGGCAGACTTCCTGGCCCACAGAAGAAGTAAATAAATAGGAGTGCCTTCAGGCAGGATGCCATCCACTAAGGGAGCTTTGTAACACTTTCCTGAGTAGGACAGAGGCCAAGGGGCCATGTGGCTGAGACTGCAGATGACAGAGAGACAGAGAAAAGCAAACATGGGTGAGAAGAGATGCTGCGTCAAAATCTACCTCCTTAAAGTTTCTGATCCTGAATTAAGTAGAGTGCCTTGAGGGTAGGTGGTTAATATCAGGAGTCATGCAAAGGACATTGAAAGGTGAAGCGAAGTCTACCTCTGAGATATACAATCTGCCTTATTTAGGATGATCTGGAATGGAATTCTCCTTCCCACTTGTGTAGTCAGAGGAGGTCACACTTGGTCTCCATGCCACTTCGGCACCATTACCTACATTTCACATTGATAATAAATAGTACAATGCCTACTGTCGAAATATCTTGCACTGAATGATATACATTCATGCTGTCTGAATGCCAAGGTGTGAGGTAAGAGTAACACTGGCTGGGATGATGGAGCTTATGTGTTGACTTAATGGGGCCAGGGTGTTTGGTGGTTTGGCAGTTATGGGATGCTGTGCCTTCCCACCACTTTGTGATACGATGTGGTTAACTTCCATCTTTGTGAACCTCACTGTGTCAAAACAATGAGGAATGGATATATATAACATCGATCCTAACTTTAAACATTTAATTTCGTACATTTAATTGATTCAGTAACAGTCATTTTCCAAAGTTCCTACCCATCTTTGTGAAAGGCAAAAGAATTAGTCTTCCAATAAAGGAAAATTTTCATATGTCTTGGTATAGACCTCCCTTTAATGCAAATGTCATGTTCTTCTAGTTGGTGCTTACATAACTTTAGCAATGTAAATTGCATAGAATTTACTTTTAAAATGAAATTGATTGTGTATCTATAAGCTCACATATAATGGGGGCAAAATACCTCACCAACCAAAAGAGGAAAAGAAAAAGTGATAATAACCCACAAATGTAAGAATTTCTCTGTTATATTTGAACAACAAAGGGAAAGAATGGTCAGTATACAGGCCAACAATTATTACAACAGAGCTGAGTCATCTCATAAAATTTAGTATCCACAGAAATTTATTCTTCCATGTGCAGCACACCGACAAGCTCACATTGATCAGCTCTCTGCTTGTTATTTAAAACCAGCATCGCTGATGATAGAAATCAATGAAACACAGTATTTGGATGTTCATTAAGACAAAGGGAATGAAAACCACATTTAACTACCTGGAATTGGATCCACAACTGTTCTGCTTGACAGGTGGACATCATGAGGACTCACCAGAATCACATGAAGGTCATTCTCAAGTGCCAACACCCATTTCCCTCATGACCCTTGTCTGAACCCATCATTGACTGCAGAGAGGCAAGATAATGATTGCACTTGGTTTAGGGCAGGGGCCGGCAAACTCTTAAGACTGAAGAACCAATCCTGTCCCTCCTAGCAGCTTTAAAATCGCTCAAGAGTCTTTTCTTTTTTTAATTTTAGGCATCACTGCCCTCAGGTGGTGGGAGTAGGAGCGCTCAAGAGTCTTAAATATGTTTTTTTCCCCAACAAATGAAATCACTGTGATCTGAAATAATAACCTTCAAATGCTGTGAATGTTATTTCATTGCTGCATGTTCACACTGAGAGAACAGCATATGATTCTTGAGACACAGTTTGCTGAACACTGGTCTCATACTTCACCTAATTCTTAAAGGCAGATAGCACTGAATTCCATGACGGAGCCAGATCATCCTCCCCAGTTAGCTACATAATCTCTATGGCTTTCCCCTCCCTTTCTTTTACCATTGTTAGGTACAATTGAGTTGCTTCTGAACAAGCGAATAAAATATTGCCTGGTCCTCAGCCTGGATCACAACTGTTCTTCTGTGAAGCATTGCAGCAGCCTCTGTCAATGGTTTCCAATTTTTTTTTCACTCCCACTGTACTCAACCAGGCACGATGTCCTTTTATTTAAATATGGGGGATAATAGAGTAGCTCTACACGATTATTTTGTCGTGTCGTTGGTTATACATCAGGCTGCTAACCACATGGTCAGCAAATCAAAGCCACCATCGTCTCTGTGGAAGAAATATGGGGCTGTTTCTGTAAAGTTCTAAAGCCTAGGAAACTTTAGGGAAGAGTTCTATTGTGCCTGGTAGGGTCTGGATGAGCCTGAATGGATTCCATGGCAGTGGGTTTGTTTGCTTCTTTAGTTAAAGAGTGTGTCAGTGTCATATGTCTATGCCTTGAATCTAGGAAAAAACTAAAATGGATTCATGTTTCATGAATGCAAATATTGACTAATTTGGAAGAGAATAATGATCAACCAAGTTCAAGACAACCACTTTTACTGTAAAGACCTATGACAGCAGTGGAGAGTATTCCCCCAATAGTTTCCATATGCCTCCAGATCTAGTACATTACAAAACTTCTTTGGGTTTCTACTTTCCAAGGAGGATTCCACAGTTTCTTGGTAAATTCCATAATTTTGTGAAATGGCAGATCTACAGTGACTAAGCTAAGTTCCACTGTCCTGGGGAAGGACCTTCCACTAGAAGATGGTTGAAGGACACATTATGACACAGAGGCAAAGAATTCTCTCTCAGGAGTAAATCTCACATACTTTGAAATCAATCAGTTAAGAGACAAGCTTTGTTGTAAGCATAGATCCACCTCATATACTGTTTACCGGGGCACAGAATGACATCTTTCTTTGAACAAAATCCCTTAGGATCTTATACATATACTTATACTGTAGTATTTGGCATCCTTTGTTATTGTTGCTTTACAGGAATAAAAATTTTGGGACGATTGAGAAAATGTCCCACTGATAGAACTCACCCACTCGAAATTCCAAGGCATCAAATTGACAGTCTTGGTGATTTTCTACATCAAAGAACTGAAAATAAATATAAATGGATGAATTTCCCCGATTTGGATTACTGAGTCTCCATTCACAGTTCAGGTTTCTTGAGTAGTTTCTGAAGCCATCAAAGCCAGGAGAAGTAAAGTTTCCTTTAGGGGATTCTGTGAGGGACCCACCGCACACTAAGAAAACAAAAAAGAACGGGGAACACAGTGAGATCCATGCCATAATAGAAGATAGAGATAATAGCAAAACAGTCACTGAAAGAAAGTCACCTACATATTGGTTTGCTCATGTAGATGTAACACCTGTAGTGGTTAGAGGGCTGGTTTATGAATGTAAGCTGTGGGGAAAATATCTGTGCCTTACAAAGAATAGGATAGAAAAACAAGCCAACTGATCCTTTAGCCCCTGGAGCCCTGGGAATGCTGTCTTGTCAACTCTGGACTGCACTGAAAGGTTAGGTGCTCCTTGAGAGAAAGATGAAGCTTTCAGCTTCGTACGATACCCAACCTCTCACAGGATCCCACAGAGGGTTGCTATGTGTTTGAATGGACTCGCTGGCAGTGAATAAATACAGATTAAACAGGCGAGGTCTGGCTGCGCACCAATAGTACCAAATTTGGGGCAATCATTTAATGGCATTTAATTTAGGGAAATACAAAAACACAACAGGTGTTTTGCAGGTCGTATACCTTCTGTTAAGAAATTCTCTACTCATCCAAGAGTTTAATTGGGTCAAACAGAAACTGTGATTACATTGGAGTGCCAAGGAATCTGCTCCTTTTTAACCAGGGCACATATGATTCTTTTTCAAGGAAATCACTCAATATGAAATTTGAAAACCATGACAGGAGGGCACTCACCCAGAAAGTGTAAGGATGCCTACAGTGAAAGGCGTGCACAGGATCAGCCAGACCAAAAGTGAAAATCCTTCTCCCATCAATTTCACAGAGACAGAGGGGTGGTTGAGAAACAACGGCATCTGCCTTCTTTGGCTATAAGAGTTGCTCTCTAAGAGGATCGTAAGTTGAGTTGTAAGATGGAGACAGCCTCTGTCAGCACAAAGGAATCAACTCGCTACTGAAAACCAGCCTACTATGGTGTTGGGTCCAGGAGGCTTTCTGCTCAATGTAGAATGTAGAAATGACCGCCTCAGAAACCCCCAGGGTCATTAGTTGGCATCAAAGGAGGGCAGTGGATGTGGTTTTCTTCTCCCTTTTCAATCCACAATCACATTTTTCATTCTTTCTTTTTTTCATTAAAAAGTCATCTTATTAGGGGTCCTTAAAATTCTTCTAACAATCCATACATCAATTGTGTCAAACAGATGTGTAAATATGTTGTCATCATCCTTTTTCTAGACATTTCTTGAGCCCTTGGTATCTGCTCCTCTTTCTGCCCGCCCCCCCCCCAGACCACTGGTTAATTATGATTATTATTTTCATACCTTACACTGACCATTGTCTCCTCTCCTCCGGGATTTCTGTTGTTCATTCCTGTGCAGGTTGTGTGTGTGTGTGTGTGTGTGTGTGTGTGTGTTGGGGGTGGGAGGATGTATGTTGATCATTGCAATCAGTCTCTCCTCTCCGCATCTTCTCCCTACTCTTCTGGTATCACTATTCCCATTCCTATTCTTGAATTATGAGCAGTTTTCTGAAATGATTAAATCTGCCCCTGAGTTGATTGCATACATTTTTCTCATGTAGAAGATCTCAAATATAATGTTTATCACTAAAGGGGGAAGGGGGTTCTAGTGCTGTTGGCAGTCTCTGTAGAGCATCTTTAATGCACCGAAGTGAGGTGGATTTACAGCATCCTCTCTTACCAGCATCTTCACTAGATGTGTAGGAAGCAAGGAAGCCTCCGTAGGGCCTGGATCCATCCGTGAAAAAGACGACTTTCATTGTATTTCCAGAAGATTTTATCTGGTCACTTACATTCCCACGACTGCACAGGGTCTCCAGCTGGGGGGAGTTACTTCGAATGCCATTGAATACCTGTTAGAACAATAAGTTAGCCTTTAGGCATACGCTCCATCTCACTAAGCCTTGCCCTAAGAAGTGATATTCTCAGCTCAGACCCATTTCTTTACAAGGACACACTGAGCTAAAAGGAATTGCTTAACAGCTCAGGCTCCTGTCACAGAGTAGCAAGACACTATGTTACGGGGAGCACATTTGGTGGCCTCAGGGTCATTTCACTAAAATGAAAGTTTTGCAGTAATGCCCACCTGCCATGCGGTGACAGATGAGAAAGTGCTGTGCGCTTTGCAGCTGGAAGTCATGTCACAAATGTAGAGACTCCACTGTGCTTACGTTTCTATTGCCCAGGCGGTTTTTCAGAATAGATTAGTACATTGAATACATAGAGAGGAGGCTTGAATGTTGGTCTTTAATAATTCGAAGCATATGATAACTCAAGCATCCACAAATTGCTTGAAAAGTAATTTTGAAAAATCAATCTCATACATATCATAGTTGTTTAGGAATTCAAACAATTTTCTTGCTAATTTAAAATTTTTTAAAATGGCCTACAGTATTAAATATTCCAACATATTAAACCACAACTCAATCTTTCAGACTATCCTAATAATTGTCAACACATCTCTCTGTAGCATAAAACCCAGGTGAATTTTGGGGGGTGGGCATCACTGCTCTCTGGTGGTCATGGGAGCTACCCAGCACTGCTCCTGAGAGCTGCTGCTGGATTTGAACTGCCAAGCCCGCGGGCCTCAGACCCGCACTCAACCACTTATGCCACTGGGGCTCAGCCCCCTTGGTGAGTTTTTAACAGACCTACATTTATAATTCTGAATGATAATAATAATAATCCAGAAATAACTAAACAGTTACTGATTGATTCATATTCCCATTTCTACAAGAGGATTGGATTAACTTACAATTAGAAATATTCACTCTGCCTATGCCACTAAGAGCGATGCAGAAGGTGAACTGAATGAAAGATCTCTTTTTACGTGCTTCTGTTTAGTAGAAGTGGACATGAAATTTAGCCCCGTGGGCATCTCTCAGCTCAAAGCCCCACACAGCATTGGCTGTCCTGTGTGGGGGACATGCACAGACATGTCACCCAGCTGTGTTTACCTCTCCACTGAGATCATCTCACCCGTAAGCACAACTCTCTGGGGAAAATAGTATTCCTTCAGCTTTCATACTAACTCGAGATTATTTTTCATAGGCTGATTCCACTCAATTTCCTCTGCATCATAGAGCTGGTCAGAGGGAATTCAAATGCTCCCTCAATTCTAATCCATGAAACGATGCAGAAAGAAACACAGAGTGACAGAATAGCTCCAAAGGGCTCAAAACAGGAATGGGCAGCATGTCGCCAGATTCAACGGGGTTTGTCACGATGAGACTAATGGGATATATTGGAAAACGTGATCAACAGCCTTTATCCTTGATGTTTGCCCTTGGCTTAAAATCACAAGGACCAGACACTATGTCGCTCTCCATTTATCACAGGGAGTCCTGCTTTAATAAGCAGCCAGAGTACTATTTGTACTGCTGTCCTCCACAATCTTTTGTATTAAAAATCTACAACTCGTAGAAATCCAGGGAGCATTAAAGGTGGGCCTGGGAGACTCAGTACAATTTTCTACAATTTTCTATAAGCAAATAAGAAAAACAGCCAGGGGCAGACCCCAAGTCGGTTACAGTTTTCATTGTCGAGCACTGAATGGTGTGTGTTTTCATCTCTGTGTGGTGTGTCCGCAAGCTGAGTTGGAAGGAATCTTATGGTTAGTTTCACTGGATAGAGGATGAATCTAGAAGCAGTGGTTTATACTGTCCTCACTCTGCTCATAGATATGACAAAAATATTTGTTTGCTTGTGTACGTGCTAAGTTGTTATTTAAAAGTTAGGATGGAGAAAAGTGGCAAAACCATATTCCTCTGACCAAAGAAGAAATCAAACTTATCGTGAACCTATGCCCATATATTTCAGAGAATGTGGACATCATTTTAAAGATTCAGATAAGATATTGTGAAATTGATTTCTTTTGGCTGCTACTGATTTTCTTAAGGAAAAAAAAATCTATAGATATGATAGGCATAGGTTTCCCAAATTATGATCCAGACCAACCTCAGCTACCACTTACAAAGGCCACAGATTGATAAGTCCATTTGTGCACAAAAAACTGCCAGTTAATTTTTATTGTTTCACTCTTACATGTGAATCACTATCCAAGCATATTCAGCGAAAGGTTAAATGGAAAAGGAAAACACTAAAATAAGTCAATAGATATCAGGAATTTGAAGGACACAGTATAGAAAAGCATAGAGGGAAAAAGTACACAAAAGAAGCAGTATAAAAATTCAAGAAGACAATGAAACATATAAAAGACATTCTCATAAATTATTAATGGAATTTTACGTGAGTAGAATATTTAGAGAAAAAAGAAAATGATTTCATTTAAAAAAGGGAAAAATAGAGTGAACCATAATATAGGAGTACCGTTCTAAGATCAAATGTAAATACCTTAGAAGAAATAGACAAAGTTAACAAGGAAAAAAAAAAAGTTAAGGGCTGAGCCCCAGTGGCGTAGTGGTTGTGAGTGGGACTGCGGGCCACGGGGACGGAGGTTCAATTCCAGCAGTGGGGCTGGGCCTCCTACTCCCACCGCCGGAGAGCAGTGATGCCCCCCAAAAAAACAAAAAAACAAAGTTAAAAAGGAAAGGGAAAACATGAAAAGTTAAGGATTACTTATGAACTTCAAGTATTCTATTTAAAAGAATTTCATTTAAAAAATACAGGAAAAGAAATGATAAAAACAAAATACAAGAAAATATCTCAAACTTAAAGATGTGAGATTCCAGGTTAGATGCACCAAACAGTTCCTACCACAGAAGGATGGGAATAGACCTATCCAAAAGTACATCCTTTGACCATTTTAGAGAGAGTCAGTTTATAACTGTTTAAAACAAGCAATCCTAAACATTACTAAATAAAACAAAGATCAGTAATACAATCAACACAAAAGAACATCACACCACTGGAACTTTAGCAGATGTCTTAAAAATCAGAAGATTCATGCTTTAATCTAAACCCCTCTACCCCATCAAAGTACCAAAATACCAAAAAACAATGAGGGTGAAATATGACAATGTAAGGATACATAGTCTCTAAACTTTTATGACCCAGGTCCATTTCCTCATAAGTCTTCCCAGAAGAAATTAAACCAAGATGGTATCAATAAGAAGTATCCAAGGGAGAGATGAAATGAGTTTCAAATTAAATTGTAAACAAGAGAAATCCCCAAATGGCAGTTGGCGTCTGGCTTGTAGCTGATGGAGAAAGGCTTAAGGTAGTCATTGTTAAAGAAAATAACTAGAATGAATTGGTGTTTTTGTTTCTGTAAGGGGAATCTGTGCACTTTAGCTGAAACGCATCAAGTAGAATTAGTGGTAACTGCATAGAAAACTAAGAAGATGTAAAAATGACACAATGAAGCAAATGTTATCGTCGCACACTTACTGGCTAAGTCGTGAAGAATATTATAGAATCATTGTAATGGTAACACTGAACAAACATGTAACCCAAGTTCGTGGCATTGGGTCTTTTGAAAAGCAGTCAGGCAAAGGAGTGAAGTGTAGACAACCCAATGCTGTAGAAGGTAATTTGGAGAGAAATAAATCACCAAATCCAACAGGAGGATATCACTTGAAATGTCTTGGACTAACAATAACAACTCCAACAAAATGACGATAACGTTGTAAATAATGAAAACTACCAAAAGTAAGAGCTAAAAGAGTTGAAAAGAAACACCTCTGATATCCAGGATTCAGATTTAGTTAGAGTTCTGATTTTGTTATTGCTGCTATGAATTTTCTTTTAGTACCTGCCTTCTAAAACTATGTACTTCTTTAAAAAAAGAACACAACTTTTCATTATAAGTGATGTGAGGATCTCTTACAGGGCAGATCAATTAATTTTACATCCAATACTTCACACACCTTTAGCTTCATCTCCTTGACTGAAAAGGCAACTATGTATCATGTATCCCACTTCCTCCCTGTGTTTCCTGAAAATCCTTCCTGTAGCACAGGGGCCCATTCTGTTGCTGTTTCTGAATAATCATCATCTTCATTCTGAACTCAGTCGTGTAAGAAATGTTGTGATGTACTGTGCCAACCTGGCCAAGAAGAACATGTGGGATTAATCAGGTCAGACTTTGATTGGAGGGCAAAGCGATATATGGTTCTACAAAGCCCAACCCCCTCTTTTTGCTCTCTGGTGATTGGAGCAGATTGGAGGGTGTGTGATGATGCTGTAGCTAGTTCTCTGCCTCAACCTATGAGCTCCACTATCTGAGGCACAGGCCAACTTGTGGATCTTGTTGCTAGAGCTTGACGCTTCTGCCAGACCTGCTTTGTCATAAGGCTGCTGGTGCATACATTGCTTGAGCTTCAGGCTGGTGGATCTTGGGACCTGGCATTCTTTGTGTTGGATATCCCCATCTGGGCCTGCTTCACTAAGCTCCCAAGCTACTGCATATTGGTGAGCTTGCTGCCTTTGGGCAGACTCTGCTTGTCTGGCCTCAGAGAAGACTACACTGTCTGCTCCTTTGACCTTGGACCTTACAGCCCACAGGAACTGAAGGACTTTAAGTATATTACCTATTCTACAGAAGTGCATTGAACTGAACCCCCTGCCTGCTGTGTGGACTAATGAGCTCTTATATTCCTTCTCACTGTATAAGCCATTCATGTGCACATACATATGCACAATACATATTCACAATACATACATATGCACAATACAATACATATTCATAAGTGTCTTAGTTTCATTTCTCTAGAGAACCCTGCCTAACAAAAATTTCAAAGAAAAAAACCCCATTATATCCCAACAAATTTTAATGATTATGTAGAATTTCATGTATTTTTATTTTGTCAACTCCTAATAGCATTCCATGAGCACTTATGTTTCTGATCAGAAAGACAGAGTGCAATGATCATACAAATGCATTTATGCATGTTTATAGATACATAAAATTATGCTTTATCAAGAAATGTGAAGAAAATGCATCAAATATACTATAGTAGACTGCTAGTACATGTTTTTTCTCCCCATTTATACATAGATGAAATTGAAGTATGAAATGAACATGAAATTGCAGGATACATGCTGAAACTGTTATGTTGATTTGTATTCTGTGTATCCTCAAGAATTATAGTTCTATACATGTATATATTTCTATTAAATAAATATACTTAGTGCGAAGTTTGCTGTCTCTCAAACAACACACACTAGTTTTCATAATTTTAGATGGATCATGAAAGATAATATATGTGTATGTTAAGAGTATACATTCGCCAATAGGAATGCCGTTTGTTTTTTTTTCAGCTAAGAAGAGCTAAGAATATAAAAGACACATATGACCATATTTGAGGTGGAAACTATGGGAGGCTGGTACCTGAGTTCCTCCATGAGAAGCTCCCTCAGTGCCCCTGACAGGGAAAGCTAATTAAGAAATAGGATTCTGTATTAACTGAACGTTTTAGGTGGTGGCTTGGACCAGTTGTGCTGTGTGCTACTGGTGGGATTATCTTTTCTCTCCCTACACAGTTTTGGCAGATGCAACAATCTTCAAAATGTCTCTGACCTATGGCCCTGATGCCCATAATAAGACCAGAAAGACCTTCTAGGCACGACTTTTGACATTATTGTAGTGGTATGTTTTGATTTTTATTCTCTCAAAAATTTAGATTCTGTTGGAGAGGTGGTTGCATGGATAGACACATTCCTCACCTAGTTTTTGGACTATGATGCCTGGGTCAAGAAACTCCCGAAACGATGGGTGCAATTCCCCCCAGGGAACAGAACATTTACCGTCACGTGCTCACTGCTGCAGGACGGCTGGGCTTCCAGCCTCAGGTTCTCAAAGGTGAGCGAGATCCGCCGGCCTTCCTGCACAGTGATTCTCCACTCACAGAGTCGCCTGTGAGGGTTTGGGTTCGGGTAGTTGGGGGAAGCAAATGTGCCGGTAGGATTCTGCAGCTCCCCACCACACTCTACAGAGGAGAAAAAAAAAACAGGGGAAATCCCAACGCAATCCAAATGAACCAACTTGTAAAGGATGATCTCAGCATGACACGTTTAGGGAATTATCCCGAGCACTTTCAGCAAGCCTTTCATTTTGTTTTCCATCTCTATTAAAACTTAACCTTCGCTGCTCTGGATGATGGTTACTGGCAGTATTTTAATTGCCATCGTGGACTAGGAAATAGGGAAGACCCATCCAAATAATCATCTCAGTTTTTCATGCAGGATACTTATTTCGCCTCACCTTGCCAGGAAATTTGGGACTGCAAATTCTGAACACCTATAGGGCCAGAAGTTTGGCTTTCTTAAGATGCATATTGTTGGGGCGGACTCATCTCATTCTATCTCTCATGGCACTAGTTGGTTCTTGATTTGCAACCCATGATGATAATCTTTCATTTACTGATGTGACCGCTTCATATCTGTCTTGTAGCTAAACATCAGAGAAAGATGAGGCTTTCTGCTCCCACCCAAATTTCTAGTTCGGCAACAGATAGGGGAATTTTCTTCTATCTGATAGAGCCACAGACACAGAACTGACTTTGGAGTAAGTTTGGTTTTGCTGTTTCCCCTAAACATACTTGTTTTTCCCTCTTCCTATTGTGATACTGGTGCACAGTAAAGTATTTATCAACACATGTGCTCAGTGGTACTTTACTTTTAATCTGAAAAAAAAAATGAATGACTTACTTTCTAAGCTGGATTCGAAGCGCAATCTGAATCCTGAGGCTGTAAGCGCACCATCCGTGACAAATCTGACGAGAGCAACAGGGCCAGAAGTGTCCACACTTTCAGGAAAGGTGTTGCCACAGAATCGGCCCAATGAGTTTCCTGTGGGAGTCAAATGGCTAAGTAAGTAGACTTCCAGGTAATGGATTCAACCTGTTTGTTTCCAACTTTCAGAAAAGAAAACAACAAAAGGCAAGACCTTTCCTTCCCGTGAAAGCATGGTCATCTTGGTCATGAAAAGGGAACATGAAGAAAAAGAACACTTTTGAGTATATGGAGACAAGCTTCCATGTAGGACAAAGCCATCTAAGTGCAATGATCATGATCATGTGGGGGGAAATCTGAGAGTGACAAGGGCCCCGGATTGCTAGGAAATATGTTCCTTTCTTTGCCTTGTCTTTCAGAATACCCCTTAACTCATCAACACCCCTGCCCCCCAAACTCATTGACCCTGGCACCAGAGGGACCAGCACAAAGAGGATACATTTCCAATTCAGGGTTCTAATGCTGTGGTCTCCAGATAGTCACACCTGGGGTATGCCCCTGGATGGTTGATGGGTGAGAGTCAAGGGCAAGGATGGCTCTGATCCAGAGGTCATTGGTTGTACTTCTCTACATAATCCAAGTCTTCTTTTTGGCCTCTCTGGGAAGTCAGGAAAATTCAGAGGCGAATATGTACATGTGAAAATAAATACGCCCAAAAGACCTATTTCGCTCACCAGAGATAGGGTCTTCCGAGATGTCCACAAAGTCTTTCTCGCAGCTGGAGGAATTCTGAAGGTTAAAGTCTTCGAAATGGATGGTGATATAGTGTCCCTGGGGGGCCTGGAGCTGCCACTCACAGAATAAATTGTCCTGATATGGCAGTGTTGGGTAGCCGATGCTCTCAATGATGCCGCTCTGCCCACTCACTCTCCCTCCACACAGGGCTGGAGAAGCAAGACACCCCCACCCCCACATATTAGAGATTTTAAAAAATGTTTTCCAGTACATTTGTATCCTCTTAAGTGTCCCCTGAATGGGCAATGAAAGGTTTTAACACTGCATATGTCTGATAGGTGCGCCCTCTTCTTTGAAGCCTACCATTGACATAAAGAGAAAGGCTGCCACAAGCTCAATCCACTGATGGGAATGGAACACCCACGTGTCCGATCAGATCAAACGGACACTATGTGTGACTTCTCTGTGACAGCTAGATCTCATGGGAAGAGCCAACAGTCCAGTGTGCCCTGCTGACAACGGGGCTGTGGTTGATGACTGAAGCCTGTCATTTCTAGTTTAACTCTGAAATCATGACTTGACAGTTGTCGTCGCTATTTTTACCACTTGAAGGTTGCCAGGCACACACACATCTCTTCAGCTCAATTCCATAGCTGCATTGAATTATGGGAAACTTGCCTCAGGACATCAAATGATCTCCCAAAAGCCACCATCGTTGAGTGGTTTTGTTTGGGTTAGATAGTCTATAGGCTTTCTAGTTTGCTGTAATAAAATACATATAACCTCCTCTCTGGGGCATGGACAACAGGGAAGTGAGTGAAGGCACACATCGGACAGTGTATGATATGAACAAGTAGTAACAATTTGCAAATTATTAAAGGTTCATGGGTGGGGGGGACATGGGGAGCTAGTACTGGGGGCCTAAGTGGAGGAAGGATGTTTTGAGAGCGATGATGGCAACAAGTGTGTAAATGTGGCCTGTATGTAATTGATGTATGTATGGATCATGATGGGAGTTGTATGAGCCCCCAATAAAATGATTTTTTTTTTTACAAAAAAGGAAGGAAAAAGTGCTCACACCAAGAGCTCAAGTAGAAAATATTTGGAAATAAAGATGGCAACATATATACAAATATGCTTGATACAAATGATGTATTGAATGTTTTAAGAGCTGTAGGAGCCCCCGGTAAAATCATTGGAAAAATACATACATACATATATACATAAGTGGTTATGTTAGACCAACCAGGTACTAACTTTTGTGCCATTATGAACCATATTTCCCCCCCGCATCACTGCCCTGATGGGAGTAGGAAGCCCGATCTTGCTCCTGGAGAGCTGCTGCTGGATTTGAACTGTCAGCCCTGTGGGCCGCAGTCCTACACACAACAACTGTGCCACCAGGGCTCAGTTATTAATCATATTATAGTGGATTTTGAGTCTGCACATTTTGGGGTCATTTTAGGAATCAGGAACTCAAAACACTGAGAAGCCACGTAGTCATGGGAGTGGGATAAGACAAGGTGGACAGCTCATCTATAAATAGCATGTTTACAGTCTCTATTCTAACTTTCACTGTTTGCTTCCTTGCTTTGTTTGCATATATATTATAATACTCTATGTATGATATTATTTGATGGAGAAAAGAAGAAGTGATCTTTCTATTTGACAGGAAACCTTCTTTCAAACACAAATGAGGGAAAAAAGGAAACGATACCTACGTTTGTGACAAGAATGTTATAAAATGAGCATTCCAAGTAAAAATTAAGAATAATAAATGATTTCATGCTTATAATAAGCACATCCCTTACCTTTCAATTCTTACAACAAAGTAGCTCATAAAATAAAAACCTGCTTTTTAAAAAAATGTCTGAACACAACCTATGGCTGTTTTCTATGAAATATGAAAAGTATTTTCCCCAATAAAATGATTTTTTTTAAAAAAAAGGAAGGGGAAAACAAAACTTATACCAAGGGCTCAAGTAGAAAATATTTGGAAATGAAGATGCGACATGTGTACAAATATGCTTGATACAAATGATGTATTGAATGTTCTCAGAGCTGTAAGAGCCCCCAATAGAATCATTAAAAAAAAAGTATTTTTCACCTATGGAATACTTCGCTTTGAAGCCAACACGAGCAGGGCTGTTATCTGACCGGAATCTCAAGTACATGACTTCTTCTGAGGACAGCTGACGGCCGGGCAAGGAGTTCCCACAAAACTTGGAAAGTAACCGATCATTGGAATCGCCTCCATCCCGCAACTCAAGGAAACTGGAAGTACAGCTGAAAGTGGGGCAGGAAAAAAAAAATCAATGTCATTTATAAGGCTGATGGCTCTGCGTACATTGATAAGGAATACATTCCTGACTATCAGGGAGAGTATTGTTAAATTGCTCATGCAGTGTCACATACATTGACAGTCTGCTGAAATAGCATGCCACTGTCTAAGGACATGTCATGTTTTTCCTATTAACAGAAAACCCCTTAGTAAAGTCAAAAGGACAGCAAGGACATGGGAAGACATGTGCTTATCCTCTGTGTTCTGCCTTAGCTTCGTAAATATGAAAATCATCTCAATTTACCTCTTACGTCTTAAAAAAAACTACAAATACTTTTCCCATAAAGATTTGGTCCATTTAATGACGCGGATGAACTCTTGACAGTTCTGCACTCGTGCTAATGAGTGTCTCAGCTAGAATTGTCTGGGTGTCCATAAAAGTGAACCAGTATTTAGTCAACATTTCTGAGCAAGTCCATTAGCTAATTAATACTCAGGGAGTGGAAAAGAACTTTTATATCAGTGGCTCACAATGAGGCAAACACTGATAGCCTTTAAAGGAGCCCTGGTGGCAAGATGAGTTATTAAACATTGAGCTGCTGACACAAAAGTTGTGGTTCAAACCCACTACCTGCTCCAGGAGAGAAAAAGGAGGTTGTATGCATCTGTGAAGATATACAGCCTTATACATCTAGGAAGCAGTTTACCCCTATCCTAGAGGGTCACCATGAATTAGAATCAAGTCAAAGGAAGTGAGTTTGGTTTGATCTCATGGACACTGTTGCTAAATGAAGGGGAGGAAAAAAACCCTACAAATCTTTTTCCCTCCAGTAATGCAGTTTTCAACCTAATAATAAATCCTCTATGATATGTAATCCTTTAAGATGATATGTAATCCTTTAAGATTTCTTATTGGCTGAGCCCCGGTGGCATAGTCGTTGAGTGCAGTACTGCGGTCCACAGGCTTGGCGGTTCAAATCCCGCAGTGGCTCTCCAGGAACAAGGCGGAGTAGCTCCCACGACCACCCGAGGGCAGTAATGCCCCCCCACCCCAAAAAAGATTTCCTATTAATCTACTTGAAAAAAATAAAACTCATCAACATCCGGTTCAAGTTTCGATAAACTTTTGACATGGATGAGCCAATTCTGTGGCTCACAAAAATTTTAAAATTTTTGAAGAGCCATAAATATATTTTTAATAAACAAAAGAGATTGCCATTATCTGAATAATATCCATTAAATTCTTTTCAATATTACTTCACCATCACATGTAAGTACTGAAAGAGTATCATCCAGTTCAAGAGGTGCAGTGTGCTAACCCTTGACCTATGGGTTCTGTAATACCAAGGGGAACCACCCCATAATATGGACTGCCTTATCTCTCTTCCCTGGAGTAGATGGTGGGTTCAAGGTGCTGACTTTTGGTTTAACAACTTGGCCCTGGAAATTGGGCTTTATGTGACTTCATCTTGTCTCTGACACTGGTAATAGTTGATGTGAAATCACACACATTCCCATATGTGAAGTGGATGTTGTCATCATGTATGACATTGAGGATGAGATGGAGCAAAGAGATATTCATCAACCAGACTCTATACTTCTCCTGCTCAAGGACACATAGGTCACAGAAAGCACAAGCTGCCATGCTTCTGACTCCTGGAGGATGCAGCTAGGGTTGTCGGGAATAAACTTGGTGCCCACATTGACTGGCGGACAACTTGGCTGTTGATAGCACTTCTCAGACTCAGGTTATTGAGCACTGCCCATGTTCCTAGATACTCTACACAAACGCAGGGTGAGGACAGAAGTAGGTTATCCTAACACAGGCATGACTAGCTAGACAAGTTAAAAAAAAAAACAGTAGCTCTGGCTAAGAAAGTAGCTGAGTAGAAGTAACCTACTTGGGGGATGCTTCAATGTTGAACTGGTCTTCAAACTGCAGCTGTATGACGTTTCCAGGAGGAACAGATAAGATCCAAATGCAATCAGCATGCTGGGGATAGTCCTCCGGGTAGTTGGGGGAAGTCACATAGCCAGCAGAATCAGCATCGTGGACATAAATATTGCCCCCACAAGCTGTCAGGAAGCACAATGAAATCAGTCCACAATTGGCAGAAGGAAGATATAGTCAACTGACACTATGTTTTTTTTTTTCAAAATCAATTTATCTACATTTCCAACCTCAGTTTCTTTTCACCTTGAATTCTCTCTCTCTCTCTCTCTCTCTCTCTCTTTCTTTTTTGTGGCATCACTGCCCTGGTGGAAGTAGGAAGTAAAGCCTTGCTCCTGGAGAGCTGCTGCTGGATTTGAAGCATCAGCCAGCCCTGTGGGCTGCAATCCACACACAACCACTGTGCCACCAGCAATCTTCTTTTTATTTCTTAAGCGAATGACCTTGAGTTTTTTTACGTGGAGTCACCAGGTATCTCAGATTTATTTGGCCAGATAATTTGCCAAGTTCTCACTCTTTTAACAAATCAATTTATTCTCCCAGCCAACTTTTTTTTAAAAAAAACAACAAAATGATTATGGCATAAAGTACATGCCAGTGTCACACACAATTAGGTAGATAGGTTTAAAATCTTAGTGGGCCTAATTTCCCCAAGGCTTGTTCAGACCAATAGAATGATCCAGAGTCTTCTGCTCTTTAAATGTTCGCAAAAGTAAGCAACCTCCTATCCCTCTGTGGCCATTTGTTTCGTATCTTTTTATTAGGATGTAGACACCTTTGAAGAGTAAGAGTCCAATGTCAAGGGATCATTTTCATACAAGAACATAGAGTAGATTTATTGCTTCCTTTTTAGAAGCTATATAAAAATGCTTTCCTTTAATTAATAAACATTCTTTGGAAGCTCCAATAAATCAATCATGCAAAAGTGAACTGCATGCCTGCAACATCAATGAAATTATCCCGTCCCATGCTTTAGCCTCACAGAAGGGGCACCAGGCTTACAAAAAGATACTTAGTTTATCTGGATTACCAGTAAATGTTGACCTTGAAATAGATACCGATAAAATTTAACCTCTAGTCATTTGATTTCACCTTTGACCCATTTTAAATTTATTCTAGTTTTTATTCAATTTTATGCTGTCTTTTCAAGTGAGGTTTTATTGGTTTTATTTTGTATTACTGGTTGTGTTTTTAAGTGCTTTTCTGTGTATGAAATCCATGATAGGAAAATTTATGGAGACAGTACCTTGATTAATAATTCCTTTAGGAGATGATAAAGGAGGGTAGCGGAAAAGGGAAGCAAATAACGATGAGTACAAGAATGAAGAAAATATTCTAAAATTGATTGTGGTGACATTTGAGCAAATCTTCTTGATTTGATTGAATGATTGAATTGTCTGACATGTAAATTATAATACCAATACAGCTCTAAACAGAAAAGGAAAACCAAAACTGAGACACTAAAGAGTCAAAAGGAAGGGGGACAACCAGAAAGAAAAAGAATTTTTTTAAAAACCACAAGAGTTCTGTAAGGTGGGACAAAGTCTAGCCACTGGACAAGTGGCTCTGAAGGTCTGATAATGAATCACGATCACGTGGATGCCCAAATCCAGAAGACCCAGCAGCAATGCTAGGCATGGAGCTCAGGAAGCAGGAGAAACATGTGTCCCCCAAGTAACGGTGCTGGTGTTGAAGGAGCTCCGTCTTCAAAGTTCCTTTCAAGTGCAAGAGGAGTGTGAACTGGGAAGTTTCAGACATAAACTCCCCAGAGTCTGAGAACCTATTTTTGAGTCCAGGGGGGGAGAATGATCTCATCTTTTATCTGTTACTCTATGTTGAAAGGCTGCAGATACTTTTAATCATTGATGCAAAGCAAAGTGTCCTTTGAACGTAAACCAGCAGTCTCCCATGAAACTCTAAAACCAAATCACAGCTTAGCTTAACTATTTAACTAACTGAAATACACAGCTAACTGGAACATAATGCTCTTGGAAGAACTAGCGATATGGAATGAAAGTGACAACAGCCACTCAGGAGATGATAGAGGTTCATTAGGGGACAGACTGAGGGTGACAAGGGAAGGACAACTCAGAATAGGAGGACAAGAATAGAATTGGTATGTGATTTGCTGTGTGTGTACTCCACAATGGCAACAAAATTGAATTAAAAAATGTACTTTAAGACACATCCAAGAATCTAGAGTCCTACAATCATGCTGAAATCCATATTAATATTGACTTTTTTTTAAACAAACAAGTCAAGGTTTATTCTTTGTATTATTTCTACTGGTAGGTTTCCATTTTCTTGAAATTAGGACTATTGCTTATTTACTTAATTGAACATTGTACAAAAATAAATGTCACGCAAATTAAGTCATTACAGTAGAATTAGATATAATTTTAATCAAATGTAATTAAGTAAAGATAATCAAGGAAAGATCACTGCACTAACATATAATTTAATGGGTAATAATAAAATCAGATGATAATGTGTTCTTTCAAAAGAGAGCATATGCATTACTGCAAAACAAGGCAATTATCATTCTTACACTGTTTCTATAACTGGATGGAGCTTATAATTACACACTTTATCATGGAAGAGTCTAAAGAATTTCAGGGAATCATGAAGCATAGTTCAATTCACAATCATGTGGGTAACTCACTACAGATGTGGTCTGGTTTCATTTTACTTATTCGTAACAAAAATAATGATACCTCCCATAAAAAAGAGTCATGTCTTAAATGGAAAGCAAATGTGTTGAGACTGATGATAGCAACAAATGTGCAAATGTGCTTGGCAAACAATGGATGTATATATAGATGGTGATAAGAGTTGTATGGGTCCCCAATAAAATGATTTAAATAAAACCATGCAGCAATTGTTCAAGTACCCTTGACACAATGGATCAATGAATGGTTGGATGGATTGTGATAAGAGTTATAGGGGCTCCCAATAAGATGATTTTTCTTTAAATTCCATGATGAAATATCAAGAATTTGCTGGGTAGGTATTTCTATGAGCATTCTTACACTTACTGCAGAAAGAAAAAAATTTACGTAATGTTCTCAAATCTATAAAAACAGCTGTATTGTTCTTGGAAAAGAATAGACATCAATCCAAGTGGAAGTACTTACCTAAACTCTTTGCTTCATATTTGATCTTAAATCCTTGGCCGCCATGACTATTATCAGATATAAACTGAACGAACATATGATTGTCAGAGGTGAATATAGTAGACAAAGGACGACTACCACAAAAATGGCCATTTCCTCCTTGCAGTCCCAGAGGTGGAGAAGAAATATCAGGTCCATTTTTCAGCTGCAAAGAGAAATCAAAGTTTCGTACTTTACTTCATACTGTGGAAAAGTGGAAATCAAATGCTTTTTTATGAGTCTGTATCTCAGGAAGGAAAAATATCCTTTTCTTTTCTGGCTGAAGGAAAGCAATTCGCTCTACGACCTACCACCAAATAATCCCCCTGGTTGCAGGAAGAATCTTCGTTGGGAATCTGGAATGGCTGCTCAAAATGAACTGCGATGGTCAGACCACTCTGGACCAGGACACGCCAAGAGCAGTTGAGGTTGGGAGGGTAGGTGTCAGGATACATGGGCGATGTGATAATGCCTCGGTCAGCATGCAAATAGCCCCCACAACCTTCACAGGAAGAAAGAAAGAGAGGGCATTACATCAGATGCAATATACAGCCTTGCTGTTTTTTTTTTTCAGAATTTTCTAAGCCTAAGCAACAGACATTTGGTTTGAAATCAACCAGGACAAAGTATAGGGCATTGCAAGTGCAGTAGCATCTAGTGAGAACTCCCTAACCTCCTGTCAGATCTGTGACTACAGAGGTAAGCAATGGAAACCAATACCTGACTTTCACCATATACATGTGGAAATAGGCATTCATTATCCATACATATAATGTTTCAGTTCCCTAGAGAAAAATAAATGGTGGTCTATGCGGAGTAGGGTACCATATTGTTTGGGGAGGTTATGGAAGGCGACAGTAATGTCAGAGAAACACGTGAGCAAAGGTATGAATGAAATAAAAGAGGCCTAGAGTACTCTTCTCCACAGAGTCCTGAGACAAATCCAAGTTGCATATTTTACTTCATACTGTGGAAAAGTGGAACTCAGTGCTACTTATCAATCCGTATCTCAGGAAGGAAAATTATCCTTTACTTTTCTGGCTGAAGTCTGCAGAGAAAGCAATTAGATCAACTATCTACCACCAAATAATCCCCCTGGTTGCAGGAAGAATCTCCCTTGGGAATCTGGAATGGCTGCTCAAAATGAACTGTGATGGTCAGACCACTCTGGACCAAGATATGCCAAGAGCAGTTGAGGTTGGGAGGGTAAAGTCTCAGGACTTTGTGGGAGAAGAGTACTCTAAGCCAGAGAACAATACAAAGACGTGGAGTATTTGAGGTGTGACAGGTAGGTAGAGTGGAGAGGCCCGAAAGGCAAGGTAACAGGGCATTTTTAGGATTTCGTGTGCATAAGAAAAAGAAGACATTAGTAGGTTTGGAGTAGCAGAATCACATAAGAGTTCTCTGCCTGCAATATTTAGCCTAGACGAGAAAGGACATAGAATAGCAGAAGTAGGGTGTCCACCATGGTGGTGATGGTTACCCATGTCTAAGCCTAGACCATAGATGATTAGACTAGGAGGATCAAGAAAGGGGTTTGGCTCTAGATAAAATTTAAGAGTAGGACCATGGATAATTGGTTGATGGTTAGGAGGTGAGAAAAGAAAAATCAAGGATGACACTTGTTTGTTTTTGTGATTCAAAAGTGGAATGCACTTACTACTTATCAAGAATGTGTAAGGAACTGTGTGGGGAGGAGTGGTAGAAAAGAATGGAATCAGGAATTCTGTTTTCTACATGATAACATTTTATCTTTCTGATATGAGACAGTTACACACACACACACACACACATTTCCCCAGGAAGGGCAAATGATTAACAACTTAACTGCTAACCAACAGATTGGAAGTTGATTGAATGCACAAGTGTCTACATGGAAAGACCTAGAGGTTTATTTTCAAAAAGTCACCCATTGAGGGACAAGAGGAAAGTACAAGGAAATATAGGAAAGAACTGGGAGGCAAAGGATATTTATAGAAGTCTAAATACAAGAATGTATATGTGTAAATACATTTATATACAATGACAAGGGACTAGATCTATGTACATATATTTATTTATAGAGTATTATGGTGTGGATGAACATTGGGCCTCCATACAAGTACTCCCTCAACACAAGAACAATTTGTTCTACTAACAGGGCACTCTCTGATGTTCACTTATCCTGATACAATCATTGAAGACAAAATGGGTGCATAAGAAAATGTGAAGAAAGTTAATGATGCCCAGCTATCAAAATATATAGTGCCAGGCATCTTAAAGACCTGAAGATAAATAAATAAATAAAAGAAGTAGTCATCTAGCTGAGAAGCAACAAAGCCCAGATGGAAGCACACCAGTCTGTGTGATATGAGGTATTGATTGGATCAGATATCAGCCATCAAAGACACAAAACATCATAAACAAAGACAAAGCATATCAATGGAAATGAAGGGGATAGAAGAGTGGAGATTTCAAGTCTATCAGTAGTCAATTGGACCTGCTGTCTAAATAGCCATAAGGAAGAGAAGAGCCAGTCAGGGTGCAGTATATTGAAACACAAAACCTTCCTCTAGTTCTTAATGCTTATGCCCCCCTTCCCCTACTACCATGACCCCAATTCCATCTTACAAATCATAACATGTATACTTGTATAGACAAGAGCCTGCAACATAGGAAATTCAGAACAGATCAACCCTTCAGGACCAAAAAGGGGAGCAGCCGTACTAGGAGGGTTAGGAGGTGGGGGGAGTCAGGGGGAACCAATGACCATGATAAACTTATGGCTCCCATCCCAGAACAGTGGTTGAAGTGTAAGAGATTGTGATAGTTAGGTTTGTTGTGCCAACATGACCAATAAAGATAGGTGGATTTGTTGTGGCAACAGGCAAATGAACACATGTGAGATCAATTGAAGGGTGAAGCTATAAATGACTCAGTGAGCTTTGCCTTTGTCTCTTGCTCTTGGATCTTCCTGGCTGCCTTGTATGTCCTATGCCTCGATCTGCAATTTACACTACCCATGGGTCCCCTAATCCGCGTGGACTGTGTTGCTGTTAGTTGAGGTTCCTCAAGGCCTACTTCACCACACTCCTGGAATATATATCTCTTGAGCTGGGGACTGTTGGACTCTGTCATCTCGCTGACTGTCGGTGACCTACATTGCTGTTTGCTGCTTGTGGCCGGATAGCCTGAATTGCTCTACAGAGTAGTCTGCCAGTGTACTAGCTGTCTGCCAGTGTACTAGCTGACTCATGAAAGTGCATTGTACCGAGCCATTTGTACTGCTTTATAGATTAGCTAGATATCTTTCTATGTAAATAAATATAGAACTATTAGTGCCCTGGTTTTGTTTCTCTAGAGAACCCTGTCTAACACAGACATGGAAAGAAAAAAAAAAGAGGAATTTATCAATCATCAAGGAGGGATGAAGGGTGGAAATAAGCTGATATCAGGGGCTCTTGCAGAAAGAAAATATTTTGGAAGAGATAAGGACAACCAATGTACATACGTGTTTGATAAAAGGGTTATATGTATGGATTGTGATAACAGTGGAAAGAGTCCACAATGAAATAAAAATTTTAAAAATTCACCCACTGAAAACCCAATGGAGCATAGTTCTCCTGTGACACATGGGGGCGGCATGAGTGGAAGCTACTCCAAGTTACTGGTGCTGATGGTGGTTCAATGCAATGAGCCGTTAAGGAGGCGAACATCTACAATCAGATCATGAGAGAGACTAGGAGGTGCAGAGCAGAGAGCAGGGAAAGCAGGCATAAATTTCCTTCTTGACAGGGATTCAACAAATCATGAGGGCGTGACAGAGTACACACACTGGTTAAATCACAGAAGGGAACATGTTCTGAGATCTGTTTTATTCAAAGCCCATTCTCTCAAACAGGCCTGCAGATCATCTCTCTTGACTGTGAGCAGAAACAGTTACTTTCAACTGCCCCTAGTCCATATAAGGCATATATGAGAGAAGGAAATACAAAATTATTTTCTAATGTATAGATTGAGGTTCTCCTTACAAATGTTATTTTTCAGTACAACAGTTGAGAGCATTTGGACATAGCATTTGGACGACTTCTTCAACATTCACCTATCAGGGATACAAAGTTATCCTTGAATTTCTCCTTCTGTCACATTTTGAACATCTAAGCCACACTCAATAGTACAATATTTGAAGGTACTGGGCACATTCTCTGAGTTAATGAGTTCCTGTTTCAAGTGTAAAAAAAGTCTTCCTTCCAACACTAAAATGTATAATTTGCACCAAGCGGGTTATGAAAATTTCTGCTCTTATCATTGTGACTATTTGTTCCTCAGCGGAAAGATAACTGTGGTGGTCAATCCCTTGAATGATGAGTCCATGATGTCTTCTAGATCAGACTGCAGAGAGGTGGAGACTTGTTCTGAAAAAGTAGGTCTTCACAAAGTGTCAAGGGATCGGGTATCAAGCATCAAAGAACTAAAAATGATATCATTTTAAGCCAGGGGGAGTACAGATGGGGGACCCAAAGCCCCAAACTGTAGGCCAAGCGACATCCCCTTAGAGAAGGCTTACAGGGAGGAGATGAGCCAGTCAAGGTACACTGTAGCAATGATGAAATATGCAACTTTCCTATAGTTCTTAAATGCTTCATTTCTCACACCATCATGATGCCGATTCTACCTTAAAAATCCGGTTAGACCAGAGGACGTACACGGGGACAGATGGGAACTGGAAACACAGGGAATCCAGGACACATGATCCCTTCAGGACCAGAGCTGAGAGTGGCCATACAGGAAAGGTGGAGGGAAGGTGGAGTAGAAAGGAGGAGCTGATTATAAGGATCTACAGGTGACCTCCTCCCTGGGGTACAGACAACAGGGAAGTGGATGAAGGGAGACATCAGACAATGTATGCTATGACAAAATAATAATAAATTATAAATTATCAAGGATTCACAAGGGAGGGAGGGGGGGGAAGGAGCTGATACCAAAGGCTTAAGTAGAAAGAAAATGTTTTGGGAATGATGAGGGCAAAAAAATGTACAAAGGTGCTTTGCATACAGTGGATGAATGGATGGATGCATTGCGGTAAGAGTTGAATAAGGCTCCAATTAAATGATTTTTTTAAAAAAGTAGGGCTTATTATGGTGTCTACAAGAAAGCCTTTGCCTTAGGGGGGAAGATGACCCTTCCACAGAGAGACCTTAAGGCCATAGAACTCCAGTACACAAGTTGACCAATCTTTCTGCATCTGGATACAGGACACAGCTGCTGAACATGGAAAATAACCACCCAATTACCCGTGCCTTCTGATGTATGACTGTGTCCTGCCATGGAAAAGCAACCACAGTACATTAGGGAGAGGAGAGGAGAGGGGGGAGAACTGTCTGAAAAATATTACTCTTGTGAAAGGAGGCGTTGAAGCCGGCCCCGTTGATACTAGAATCCGAGATGAACCGCAGCAGCATGTACTCGCTGGTAGACCTGATGGGACCTGGGATATTTTTGCCACACAGAACTGCCAGCTCCCGGGCCTCGCTATTGTCTCCTGTGAGCAAAGAAAAGAAATGTCAGCAAGGGGATACGAGCGCTGAAGGACCTACTCCCCCATTTGGGGCTCACATATTTTTCACAGAGCAGTCACAATTCCTAGGAGATGTGATTCTCAGAGAAAAGGAAGCCCGGGGTTACATCATCCGGTCTACAGCTTGTACGGGCGCCACATGCCTTTTCCTTTACTCTGTGATAAAGCCTTCTTTGACAGTTCCCACTACTTGTCTAAAAAACTGGCTGCCAGTTCTTCCTGGCACTACAGCTCAAATCCAGGGTACATGGGATTAGGAAGTGGGACAACCCATGCTTTTATGAGTGTTAAAAGGAGCCTCTGCCTTAATGCCCTCTGATTGATGAAGGTCAAGTATCCAAGAGAAAAACAGGTCCTTTATTAACATGATGAGGACATTGACTGAGAGGTGGCAACTCTTAGCCTGTCTTGAGGTAGGAAGGCTCTCATTTTTTCTTGTGTTTGGTATTTTTTTTTGTCTTGCAGATAAAAGAACACACACATTCCCAAGTGTCCTTGTGCCCACCTATGTGGAGAATCTGAAAAGAAACCACTCAGGACCCTTTCAACAGGGTGCCCTTCTTGGAGAGCAGTGAAGCATGCTGGGACACCACAGAGCTTCATGTTCTTTTGCTTGTCTAGGAGTTGTTCCCACCAGACCAATTGTCCTGGCCCAAAACAGAGCAAAGCAAAAGGAAATTAGAACAAACTTGGAATCCTTCACGGAGAAAATGCAGGAGTGTTTTCCCCTAAGACAGAGAATTAGCAAAATATAGAAGCTATAAAAATCAGACCTAGAAGATGAGGAAATTTGCCTGTTGAGAAAAGCAACTAAGTGAATGTTTTAAAAAACACAGACTCCTTCTCAGAACTCACTATTAACTACTGTAGAAAACAAATTATTTTCTATTTCTGTAATCACATATGTAACGACACAGATGTAAATACAAAAGCTTTCTTTGAATGACTTCTGGAAACGTGTCGCTTTTGTCATGCAAATTTTTATCTGAAGGAATATATACAATTATATATAGTAGTTACACACAAATATAGTCATATATAGTAGTTACATACATATAAAACATTAAATTTGGCAATTAAATTTAGCAATTAGGAAATAAATGTTATAGTTACTAATTGAATTGACTGTTATGAATTTAATTGCATCATGAGATATATATATATGTTAGTCCTGACATCTATACCTGCGGGTTATAATCTCATTTGGAATGAGGGGTCTTTGTTATAGTTATGAGGCAAGGTGTCTTGAGTGCAGATCTTCTTAGAGACATTAAAAATAACAAGAACTCAGCACAAAAAAAAAAAAAGAGGGGGAAAGAGACGCTTATACCAAGGGCTCAAGTAGAAAATATTTGGAAATGAAGATGGCAACATGTGTACAAATACGCTTGATACAATTGATGTATCGAATGTTCTAAGAGCTGTGGGAGTGAAGTTGCTGGATGGGTGGAGGGAGTAAGGGTGGGGTGGAGAGAGGAAGCCAGCTGTGGGGATCTGCAAACTGTCTCCTATCTGGAGAGCAGATGTAGGGAGGAGTGGGCAGGGGGAGATAGCAGGCAGTGTAAGATATGATAAAACAATAATAATTGCAGAGTAATGAGGACTGGGGAGGTGGGAGGAGAGGTTGGAGGGAAAAGGAAGGGGGGCCCATATCAAGGGCCCAAGTGGAGAGGCAGATGTTGAGAGAATGACGATGACGACAGGCAAGTGGGGGTGCTTGGCACAGTGTATGTAACTATGTATTGAACTGTGTATGACGGAAAGCGATGTATGTGCACCCAATAAAATGATAAACTAAAAAAAAAAAGAAAAAAAAACTCGCTACCTTCTAGTCGAGGTGAACTCATAATGAGGAGAATTGCCCCTGTGACTTTCCAAGACTACCCAACTCTTTGTGGACATAGTCATTTATTCTACACGTGGATGTATTTTATGTTGGTGCACCTGGATAAGGTTTCCCGAGTATGAATTCTCTTCTAAACCTCACCAGGGGTCCTCAAACTTTTTAAACAGGGGGTGAGTTTACTGTCCCTGAGGCCGCTGGAGGGCCGGCCTACAGTTAAAAAAAACAAACTATCAACAAATTCACTGTGGGCCTGGGATGAGTCTGTTGCTAAGCAGGACAGGCAGCTAAAACACCTGGCCGCTGGATACATGTCCCTGGTGGGCCACATGTGGCCTGCAGGACCGGAGTCTGAGAACCCCGCTAGATTGTCCAACCAAACAAGAGTACTCACCTGGAAAGAGTAGCTTCTATAGGATGGCTATGAATAAGAATCGACTCAATGGCAGTGAGCGTGGTTTTTGTGTTAGATGATGAGCTAAGTGGATCAATTAGTAGAAAACCCAGAATAGTAAGTAACCCAGTAAATATGATTATTGGTTGTTTCTGGATTCCCAATTGAATATTGTGTACTTCTAGAACCTTTCAGAATATAACAAAAATAAACTTTATCTTCAAAGAGGAGAGCAAATCAGGGCTGAGCCCCGGTGGCGTAGTGGTTGTGCGCAGGACTGCGGCCCACTGGGACAGAGGTTCAATTCCCGCTCACAGGAGCAAAGGCTGAGCCTCCTAATCCCACCACCAGGGCAGTGATGACTAAAAAAAAAAAGAAAGAAAAAAAAGAGGAGAGCAAATCAAAGAACAGTGAAAGCTGAGGTTAGAAGATAACTTAATGACTAGCTCTCTGATCCAAATTTATTTTAGAGATGTGGAAAATGAGGCCCCAGGATTATTACTAGCTAATAAATACCAGCATGGCATAGTGGGTTATTGCTTGAATAACCCTCATGGGATCGTGGGTTATGTGTTGGCCATAAGGTCAGCAGTTCAAAGCCATCGGTGGCTCTGAAAGAGAAAGACGAGACTTTCTACAGTACAGAACAGTTTTGGAAACTCAGAGAGGGCAGTTCTATCCTGTCCTACAGGATCTCTATGAATCAGTATCATCACCATAACAGAGAGAGATGGTGAGAGAAAGGAGTGGAGGGAAGGAGTAGGGAAGGGAGGGGAGGAGATGGGAAAGGAAGGGGGTAAGAGAAAGGGACAGGAAGAGAGGGAAGGAGGGAAGAGAACAGTTACTGATAATTTCTATATGTCAAAAACAACTGTAAATGTCGAAAGGATAACTCCGGATGCCCCCAAACGCTGCAGGAAAATTATTTATGTACGATTCTAAGGAGAGCCTATTTCAGACCTAAGATTGGATTTGAGTATTATTGGCTTTCTTCCTTCTTTCCTGTCTGCCTCCCACTTAAATTCTTAATTCAACTCTTTTTGTAGTACATGTAGTACCTACAGTGTAGGTACATGAAACTTAAGTTTGGGGTGTGTGTGAGTGTGTGTGTGTGTGTGTGTGTGTATCTTTGATATTTAAAACGAATTGGTGCCCGGTATGGAAAAAATTGATTCAGTTCTGAAACACGACACTTCTGCAAAATGAAGCCCCCTACCATTCTTCTTTTCTTACTGCTGAGCAACACGCGGCAAGTGTATGAATCATAAGCAAGGGAGAAAGCACCCCTTAATTCTAACTGTTTGCTATGAAGAAAATGATGTCCCTTGAACATATGTGTTGTAAAGCCTAAGCTCTATGACAGCGGTTATGATCTCACTTGGGAAAGAGGCAGGGATCCTGTAGGATGCATACCTTTTGAGAGCTACAAGATGGAACACAACAGTGGAAGAGAGAGTTCGCAGGAAGTAATTGGAAATGAACACATTGAAATTATAAAAGTGTTTCACACTTGTGCCTGAGATACAAGCATAGCAGAGTCCTTAAAACTAGGCAAGCACCCAAGCAAATTCATCGCATTCAGATCAGTTCTGACCCATAGCCACCCTATAGGACAGAAAAGAACTACTCTTTTGGGTTCTCTAGACTCAATCTCTGTGGAAGTACAGAGCCTCCTCTTGCTCTTGTGGAGAGGCAAGTGACTTTTGACCTCTGAGCTTTTTGAGTTAGTAGCCCACTGTATAACCCCCTAGGGCTATCAGACATTGACCAGCTGCTTGAAGGAAGGGCAATGCCCCCTAGGTGATCTTGTTGTAGACAATCTGATGCTTTCTTTACATTCTGCAGAAATGGAAGCCAATCTTGGCATTCGATACGTTCATTGACCACAAGATCTGTAACATTCTGTTTCCGACCAATGGAGACCACAGACTTGTCTTAAGTGAGATCCCATCCAATTCATTGTGTCTGTTTTTTTAATATTTTAATTTGAGTTGTTGACTGCTACTCACCATCTCTTATAACAAGTTGATCATAATAGCATGCTCTGTGTGATTCAATGTCCAAGGAAAGGATGTTGAGTTCCACGGTTGAATCAGGAGCGTAGATAAGCCATGAACAGTCAGCCCAATTACTGTATTTTTCAGGCCAGTCTGGAGAGAAGAGAAAAGCAGGCGTATCGCCTGTCCTCAGAAACCCACCACAAGCACCTGTAAAATGAAAAACAACACCGTTGAAATAACTCTTCTAAAAAAGAAAGCAGAACTTTTGTGACTTCAAGAGACAACCCTATCCCGAAAAGAAATAGCCACTTAAATGCAGCAACTGAGGGACTCTTTTATTAAACCTACAGACTCAGACAACATTGATTTTCCTATCTTATTTTCTTGTGTAAGAAAAACACACCACGATGTTTCCATTAAATGGGTTCATTTCATATTGAGTGCCTATCAATGGATTTGAATTGTGTAGGAGGCAAAGAATATGGAAGGTTCTGTGGACTGCTAGAAGAACAAACATCTGTCTTAGAAGAAATGCAGCCAGAATTGTCATTCGTAGGAAGGGCAGTGAGACTTGGTCCTATTATCAGGAGAGACCAGTCCCAGGGAAAGGACGCCATGCTTGATAAAGTAGAAAATGGGCCCCAAAGAGGAAGGCCTTTGATAAGATGGACTGACATAGTGGCTAAGACAACATGCTCAAACATAAGAACAATTGTGTTGGCACAGGCCTGGGCTGTGTTCCTGCTGTTAGACAGGTGGTCACTAATAACTAACACTATGGACACAGTTAACGTACTCATTTACCACCAATTTACATTGCTCCTGGGAATTTATCTATTCTGCACATTGTAGCTAAGCAGATCTGTATAACATGTGATCTTCACAACAGTCTTCTTTTAGCTGACGTAGTGCTTTCCAGAGCCATGTATGTTAGGCAAGAACTACATTCACAGGAATTATGTCACTTAATTCTCGTTGTTTAGCATCGGTGCTTGCCCTTTATTTATATTGAGGCAATTCTATACATCATTTCACTTTGGTCAACTGAAGCACGCACACAAAAGCTTATGATAGTTACCGCTATTTGAAAATTCAAGCACAGCTTCTAGTAATTTCAAAATGTTGTGCGTCCAGCACCACCAGCATCTTATTCTAGGAACAGTGCCACACACCCCAAAAGTCATCATGGACTCCACCACATCCCACTCACTTTCAACCCAGAACCACCGATTTACATTGCTCCTGTGAGTTTATCTATTTTGCACATTGTATCTAAGCAGATCTGTACAACATGTGATCTTCATGATAGTCTTCTTTTAGCTGACGTAATGTTTTTCAGACCCATGTATGTTGTAGGGTCTACAAGTACAAGCACTTCAAGATTTGTAAGGCTGAGAAACACAGACTCACCAAGCCTGGTCTTTCCATTCATCAGTTGATGAATTTTGAGTTGTTTCCCCTCTTTTGGACAATATAAGTAATGTTTCTATGCATTCGTGTTTTTGTGGATTGATATTCTCTTGAGTATATAACTAGAAATAGGATTGTCAGGCCATATGGTAACTGTATAATTAATGCTTTTGAGAAACTGCTAGATTGTTTTCGAAAGAGGCTGAACCACTTTCCCACCAGCAATAGATGAGGGCTCAAATGTCTGCACACCCATGCCAACACTTTTTATTGCTGTCTTTTCACTGTAAACATGAAGTGGTGTTGAGAATCTTTTAATGGACTTATTGGCCATTTCAGGAGCTGTAGCCCAAGGGCAGCAGTTCAACCTCACCAGCTGTTTGCTGGACTGTTTTCACACTGCAAATTCTGAGCCAAGTTAAATAAAGATAAGCCTAGTGAATGAGGCTTTTCCAGGATGCTTCCAGGAATGTTAAAGAATGACATTTCAAAAAAAATAAAAGTAAAAGTAAAAAGAATGTGATTTCTTGGGAATGAGGCCTTATAGGGTGTTCTAAGCAACCATGAATTGTAGTCTTGTTTTGAAATTACTGTAAATCTGAAGGGGAGGAATGGGGCAGGATAAAAAAAGTCATTGATTTTACTGAGATTTGGTCATCTTCATTTTAAAAAATCCCTCAAGTGGCTTCAAATCTTTCGTTAATTCTCAGAGTTCTCAAAAAGTTGATTTTGAAATTTTGATGCCAAAATTCTCTCTCTTTCTCTCTTAAAGATGAACAGAGTTTCAGAGGTATTTATTCTGCATTCTGTATATATATGACTCTGGATCTTACTGTGACCATCAAGGAGTAACTAGAAAACATTTAAAGGGCTAGGTCCTAATTCTTTTTATCGTAGGCAAAATTACAAAAAGGCATCCAAAGGCCATTTTCATTTGTAAGACTCTTATCCTGTGTCTTCCCATGTAAGAGTTGTCCCATGTCATCAAATTACACCGTGTCATATTCTGAAGAGGTTAGATAGTTTTCACACTAACTGACAAAGGGTTCTAGTTCTTCCCATCCAAAGACACGGTAGAAAGTCCTGTGGTTGGGTGAAGCCATCTGACCAGCTTTGATCCATCAATGATGAGTGTGGCAGTCACCTAATCTCCTGTCATTTGAGGATGAAGAGTGTAGGGGTGGAGTCTAGCCTGTCAATCTGCCAATGAGACCTCTGTGTGGGTGTGGCCTTCTCTGAGGATTCTGAGAACTAGGGTACTTCCTTCTTGGAGGCAGAAGACACCATCTGTCAGTTGACTGCCTGGGAGCCTTTTGCCTGACAACACTCTCTTGGAGACTCTCTACTGAGTAGGTTTCCTTACTGTGAGACATCCATGAGGAGAAGCTACATGTACCCTAACCTGATGGAAGCAGACCTCTGAAGCTGGGAAAGCAATGAAGAGCCCCCTGCGAGTGCTGAGACGCTTGCAACTCCACTGGATCCAAGGTCTTTCTACCCACTGGCCTGTGACTGTCCTGCATTTGACATCATTGTGTGTGCTTTGTGAATCTGCAGAGGACTTTTTAGATTAGTATCAGATTTATGGGCTTGGACTAGACTGGGTTAGGGTATTTTCTTAATGTACAATACCCTTTTATATAAAACGCTTCTATATGTGTGTGTCTATCAATATGCTTCTCTAGTCTATCCAGACTAACACAATGAATAAAAGAACATGTGTCACTTGGAGACATCACATTTTTAGGCTGAGGTACTCCAGGTCTCTTTTTTCTTTCTGAGAGTGGTACTTCCAACAGAGTGAAGCTCCCCTTTAAACTATGATGGATCATTAGCACGAATAAAAATAGAGAGAACTTTCCGTTTTCAGTCACTAAGACTTTGATGTTGTGATCCTATTTATTCTTTTGCCCACTTAATGGCACAATGGTATAGAATGTTAACTTCATTGAGAATGCAAAATGTTTATCTTGAGTAGTGAACAATACTTGTTGCCATAAACTTTTTCATGATTAATTCCTTCTGGAAGATTTGTAGATATAGAAGTAATATATCTCAAGGTTATTTATTGGAGCACTGGCTATAGCTATTTAATGCGTCTCTAACTTGCACTTGGCAAACGTGCTGATAGGTCCTTGCTCCTAGATAAAAACCCAAACTACACACTCACTGCCATCAAGTTAATGCCAACTCACAGAGACCCCTGGTGGGTTGCCAAGACTATAAATATTTAGAAAATAGAATGCCAGTTTGCCCCCATGGAGTTGCTGGTGGATTTGAACTGCCAACCATGTGCATCCCACCCCAATGCTTAATGAGTACATCACCAGGATTCTTACATAAACAGAGCAATATTTTATTATAATGAAAGAACCTCATAAAGGAAGAATTGTATGAGTCCTTCATCAATGGTCTCTGCTGATACAGATTACAAGAAGTTAAAGCAACTAGACCCTATCCCTTAAATGAGTGTTTAATACTAGAGTAAGCTCATAATGTAAATATTCTTTAATGAGATCTTATGCCTCTATCAAATATTTCAAGGACTGAAAAGGATCTCTAAGAAATGCCTACCAAATTTTTCTAAAGCAACTGTCAAAGTCATAGTTGGTCAAAATATTTTTCAAGAAAAAAAAAGGCAGAGTTTCCCACAAGCAATACTAATTCAATATAATTTTTACTGGGAAAAGGATGTCTTTTAAAAAAAACTTAAATACTCCAATTTAACTTTGAAGCACCAGAATAACAGTCAGCAGAGGAGAAAATTAGTCATTTCTAATAGTACACTCAAAATAAAATACAAAAAAAAAAAAATATGACAGCCTCTGTCTATTAGTTAATCCTGAATCATGGTATGTGTGTGGCATACATGCATTCATGTACACATCATTGGTGCAAAGCACATTTTTAAAAAATTGCTACACTTGTCAGTAGAAATTTCAATGAATGTATATTGTGACTATAACCCCCTTAATCAATTTTTACATACTGTGTTAAAATCTGCTGACTTCATGGACAGAAGCATCTGTTCTAAATAAAATGCAGTTTATGACAACATTTAAAAAGATGAGGAAAAGAGTTGACCCCGAACTGATTCTTTTTACAATTTGTGTGCTTGGTACTATTACAGGAGGACTTTGAAATTTCTGTCCACACATATCAGTCCTGAAAAAGAAATCCATTTCTTGCCAAACACACCTGGAGCAATGGTAGGTAAAACTGTATCCGACGCGGCCACGGCAAACCACTCCAGAAGGAAGCCTTTCCCTGAGTCGGAGGAGTCAGAAGAAAACTGAAAGGTCAAAGAATTTCTTGAGGACACAAAGGATGCTGTCTGGGTCCCACAGAAAATTCCAATTTGGCGGGAAAGAAGGCCGAGCCCATCAAAAATCTGCATTTAAAACAAGAGAACAAAGCACTGTGTTTAGACAAGTAGCTTTTTTTCATCACAAAAAGCAAAGCACAATAATAATTTTTTAAGGGAAAAATACCTCATTTCAAATTTCAAAGAGCCGCTAAATATGTACTTATGAAACATGTCATGTTTTTCAGAAGCAATCTCCTGTGGGCTTAAAACTATGAGAAGAACTAGATGAATACAGTGAAAATAGTGGCAGAAAAGTCGGAGGCTGACTGGCTGCATATCAGCAGCACTCTATGAACGAACCTTGGCAGGCTGACACAGCAATGAAGACACGACAGAGTAAACGAATTCATATCTCCACAGAGATTGTAGAATGCCTGGTGGGGTTTTATCAAGTGCAATGTTTCTGAGAGAAATTACTGGAAGCCAAATGAAGGCCAAACATCACAGTGGGACAAGAGGAAAGTAAAAGGAACTGGAGGAAAAAGCTATGAGGAAAGGACATTTATAGAGGTATAAATACAGGCAGGTATATATGTATATGTATAAATATAAAATGATAGGGACATGCATCCATGTACATATATTCAAATGGTAAGTATTAAGGAAGCTGACGAACATTGAACCTGTACTCAAGGAATCTCTCAATGCAAGAACTCTTTGTTCTAATAACCTGGCATTCTATGATGTTCACCTTGCCAACACAATTACTGAAGACAAAATGGGTGTACAAGCTAATGTGGTGAAGAAAGCTTATGGTGCCCGGCTGTTAAAAGATAAAGAGTCTGGGATCTTAAAGGCTTGAAGCTAAGCAAGTGGCCACCTAGCAAGGAAGCAACAAAGTCCACATGGAAGAAGCACACCTGTCTGTGTGATGACCAGGACTACACAGGTCAGGTATCAGGCAACACGAGACCCAGAACAAACAACCATATCAATGTGAATAAAGGGGCTGGAAGTGCAGACCCAAAGTCCATCTGTAAACAGTTGCACAACTCCTCACGGAAGAGTCACAAAGAAGAGAAGAGTCAGTCAGAGTACAGGATAGCACCAATGAAATATACAACATTCCTCTAGTTCTTTAATGTCCCCCCCACCCCAACTATCATGACCCCAGTTCTAGCTTACAAATATGGCTAGACTGGAGCATGTACAGTGGGTACGGATAAGAGCTGTACATACATGGAATCCAGAACAGATAACTCCCTCAGGAGCCATAATGGGACTAGCTATACCATGCGAGTAGGGGGAAGGTGAGGGGAGAATGGGGGAACAAATCACAATGATGGACTGCGGACAGAGGGGGGAAAGAGGAGCTGATACAGAGGGCTCAAGTAGAAAGAAAAAGTTTTGAAAAGTATGATGGCAACATATGCACAAATGCACGTGACTCAATTGATGTGTGAATTATTTATGAGCCCCCAATAAAATGATGTAAAATAAAGAATAAGGCTTTCTAGGAGGGGGAAAGAAAGAGGGGGAAAAAGGGGAGATGATATCAAAGATTTCACAAAGAAAAAACATGTTTGAAAATGATGGTGGGGTGGCAATCTTTGCACAAGCATGACTGAGCTAATAAAAGTATGGATTGTTATAATATCTGTAAAAAAAACCCAATGAAAAGATTTTTAAAAGTTAATACAGAGGGGGGAAAAGTAAATCATAGCAATCCTCTTGACAGAATAGAACTGCCCCCATGGATTTCTGAGACTAAAATTTTTTCTAGGAGAAGAAAGCCTCCTCACTGAATAGAGAAAAATAAATATAATCCTGAAGGAAAGAAGGCCAAGAGCATCATGATCTCCAAGGATCAAATATCCAAAGCCCTCGGCGAATCTCTTTCATTTGGAATTTGGAGACATCGTTTGTGCAAGTGTCCAAATAGGTACACAGCCTGGAGCACATCCATGTCTCTGCACATGTGAATGGATGTTATCAAACTATTAACCATATTTCCTAAGCTGATCTCCTCCTTCTGGACAATTTGGCCCTGATCTATTGGATGGACTACTACGAAATTCTCAAAACAAATCTGTTATACAATCCAGTTTTTTAAAGTATGTAAAAATCATTTCTGTACATAATAAGCATCAATCAGGTACTGACTTTGATGTAAGGCACTGCCAAAACAATGGTAAGTATAAGTACAGGCCTTGGACATCGGAAGCTTTCTGGTATTATAATATGTGTATGCACGTCTGTATATAGACATAGATGTCTTTCTACTTCAAAATACTCTAATATAAGATGAAATAGGACATAGGATTAAGTGAATACTTAGAGAAGCCCTAGTGTTCTAGTGATTTAGTGCTTTGCTGCTGTTCAAAAGGTTGGCGATTACTCACCAGACCTTAAGAGACAGCTGTCTGCTTCAGTAAACAGGCCAGCCTTAGAGACCCCAAGGACTCTGCTGCTCTACAGATCACTATGGGTCAGAATCGACTTGACAGCAATGGTTTGGAGGGTATAGAATGCATAGTCAGGCTTAGACGAAGTCCAACATGGAAATACAATCATGCGAACGATCTGAATAAATACACAATCCCCAAATTGAAAAAAAAAAACCCAACCAGAATCACAATATCATGGACTTGATCTGACTCATAGCAACCTTAGAGAGAGAGCAGAACTCCTGCCGTGGGTTTTCCAGGAAGGCACATCTCCACGAGAGTCAAAGCTCTCATCACAAAGAGAGAACAGTACATATAGTGCCAGGATTAGCTTTGCCTACACAAACTGGAATGAGTGATCATGATTAGGAAAACCATTTCATAAGATATGGCAACACCCCCGCCCCAATAAAATGATTTATTTTAAAAAAGGCTTGGTGGGGGGAGAGACAAGAGGAGCTTATAACAAGGACTCAAGAAGAAAATATGTGGAAATAAAGATGGCAGCATGTGTACACATATGCTTGATACAAATGATGCATTGATTATAATGAGAGCTGTAAGAGTCCCCAATTAAATCATTGGGGGGAAAAAAGACAGGCCAACCCTTAGACATCAACTTGGCTGTACTTTGGCCAACAGTAACTTATAATAATTAGCCGTTTACTTTTGCCACAATTTACAAACATCGATTGTATATCACAATGTACCTTTAACTTGTCATAATAGCAGTTGTTCAATGCTTCAATGTCCATCTCTAAGATTTGAACATGGATTAGTTGAGAGACATTCACGCTCACTATCCACTGGTAATTGGAGTTATGGGGGTAATTACTTGGCCATAAGGGAGAGGCAATTCTCCCACGAGCTCCCACGATGTTGTCATTGCCAAATACTAGGAGAGAAAGCAGAGTAGTAAATCAGACCTATGTACAACAACTCTTGAATCACATGAAAGAAACAAAACGCAAGGGGTGCAGAAAAGGATGGACTTTTAATTGACTGTGATGGCTTTCCTGAACACTGAAAGGAAAATTGCTTCCCTTTTGGCTTTGGTGCTCTCTATTAGTGCTTTGGAGAAGAGAGAATTTGGGAATGGAATTCAATGTCCTTAGAGACGTGCACGGGTGAGAAAAGGCAATGCCTCTCCATATAGAACAGACTCCAAAACCTGAGGGAACTTGCGGGCACTAGAAGGGACAGATTACCTGTTTCATTCCTTGGCTTGGGCTTACCTCTTACCTTGTGCTACATGTGAAATGCATATTTCAAAATATCATTAGAAATATCATCAGCTATTATCAAGTAGCTGATTTTAGAAAACTTGAGTAAAAAAGTAAACATTGTTAGCCTTTTATACGATTGGAATGGCCTATTGTTATGTAAGACATGTAAGGCTGTAAGTCAATCTGGAAATTACTCTGAATGTCTTTCGTTTAAAGAAAAAAAATATGTGACTCTATTGATGAAATGGGACAAGTTTGGTACAGAGACACCAAAACCGACACCAAAATATACTCGTGGTCTATAAAGCAAAATATCAAAAATGAGTTCACCAAAATATACTAGTGGTCTGTATAGCAAAATACCAAAAAAATGAGTTCAAACGGAGGTAAAAAAGAGGACTTAAAAATATTAGTATCGGGTTGAGCCCCAGTGACGTAGTGGGTGTGCGTGGGACTGTGGCCCACTGGGTTGGAGGTTCAAACCCAGTAGCAAGATTGGGCCTCTTACTCCCACCACCAGAGGGCAGTGATGCCCCAAAAATAAACCAAAACCCCCCCAAAAATATTAGCAGAGCGTGTTTTTCCTTGCTCTTAATGAACCATTCACATATAATTTAATTGTCCTGATAAATTTAATAATGAAGCCATTCTAGACAGATAATTCCAACAGGCTAAAAAAATAACGGTTTTAAAGTAAAGATTTTGCCTTGTTTTGTTTGTTGGTTGGTTTTTGAATCACTTCTCACATGTAGGGCCCAATCTAGAGCTTGTCATTAAAGAGAACCAACTCACCATGAACAAAGGTGGCCTGAAAGCCGGTTCCACTGCCCGAGCCATCGGAGACAAATCGGACCCACAGGCTATGCCCCAGAATGGATGAGTAATTGAGAGGCAGTGTGTGGCCACAGTACCGTCCCACCAAGAGGCCTGTGGCATTGCCCTCCCGGATCTCTACAAAATCTCTGCTACAGCCTGGCGAGTCCTCCAATTGGAAAGTTCTGAAGGGGAAGAAAATATACAAGAATCTTAGGGAAATGAAACTTACAATAGAAGTTAAAGGATTATTCTGAATCACTGGCAGTTAGGTTAATATGGTCCCTTAAGAAACAACAAAACTGTAATGCGGACTGCAATATCTTTAGCCATTTCAAAAGACTTCTGTCACTCTCGTGTTGGATGTCTATTCAAGAGGCTCAAAAGCAATTCTTGGGGCACAAGGATTTTCTTTTAAAGGCAAAAATTGGATAAGAATATAGAAAACATTATAAGACAAATTATTGTACATGTCATTAGCTCAAAGACGTAGTATAAAAATTCAGAGGCAGTGTTATCACAAACATACAGTGGTAGCAATTGACTCAGTAATGGCTTGACTGGAAGATTTCCTGAGAAAAATGTAAGCAGTAGCCTGGTTTAAGGAAAAGAGATGAAGCCTGGCAAAGACACAGATAGGGAAATAATATAGAGCATTATTTAGAAACTTGTGAGAGATTGAATTTCTTGGTAACACTGTGCACCTGTAAGAAACCATTCAGCATTGTAACTGAACATCATGATGGGCTAATTTAAAGGACTCAAATGGGCCTTAAATGAAATGCAAAGGCATGCAAACAACAAAACTAATTTTGCTGTTAAATGACTTTGAATTAGTTCCATGTACAACAGAAGAAACCAACACTATACAAAAAGCAATAGGTTTCTCTATATCAACAGACAAAAAGTTAAAAAAAAAACATAGATGAGTCAACATTCACTCAATGAATCTATATTGGTGCTTTGCAATATTGTCAGAAATTGTTTTATAAACTAAGATCCTAAGACACAAAAATAGATAATATCCCTGTCTTCAGAGATCTTATGTTCTTGAGCAAGAGTGGGCAATATCTGGCCCACAGTATGTGTACAGTACACAAAATCATCAAGACCAGCTAACTTTACCCACTCCACCAAAGAGAAACCATTCCAGCCATCACAATGGAGCGGAGTGCTTGGGCGGTGGAGGAATTGGTTTAGTATTTGATCCATATGGCCTGCTAATGATGTTAAAAACATCCAAATGGCTCTGGCAGAAAAAAAGTTCCCCACCCCTGTTCTGGAAGAGAACTAAGACAATAAGCAACTAAATGGAGATCCATTGTCAGATAATGAAAAAGGAAAGCAGGGATGAACCATGTGTTCAAATGGCTGTCACTGCTAGCTGGTATGGAGTCAGTTTCAAGTCCCAGTGAAACTGACACAACCAAGGACAACTCTGCCCATCTTTCACAAGCGTCCCTATGCTTGACACCATTGTTGAAGTCCCTCTCTCAGTTCATCTCCTTGAGGGTTTTTCTCTTCCTCGTTGTTTCTCTACTTTACCAAACATTATGTCCTGCTCCTGGAACTAGTCTCTGCTGACAACATGCCCCAAGTATGTGACAGAAAGTCTGGCTATCTTTGTCTCGAAGGACAAGTGTGGCTGCACTTCTTCCAAGACAAATTTGCTTGTCTTTCTAGCAGTCCATGGCATGGTCAATATTCTTCCATAGCATGACAATTCAAATGTATCCATCTTCTTCAGTCTCATGAAATGTCCAGCTCTCACGTGTTTATGAGGCAATTGAAAATATCAAAATAGCATCCTGGTTTTTGACACATGTAAAGAGGTCTTGTGCAACAGATTACCTCCTGACGGCTATTTCTAGGAGCATTGATTATGGACCTCAGCAAGACAAAAACCTGGACAACTTCAACCTTTGCTCCATTCATCATGGTTTTAACTTTTTGCCCAGTGATGAGGATTTTGGTTTCCTTTATACTGAGTTGTATAGATTATGGCTTTCTTTACATCGTGTGGGATTATCTATTGTCAGCCAAACTGTATCTGACATGACATCCTCTTTAAATTCAGCCTGAATCTCTGGTGCTCTTGAAAACGTTCCAGTGTTGGATGATCTTCAGCAAAATGTTAGTTGATATTCTTCTAAGATTAATTTGAGCATTCTGGTAGGAATGCCCCTTTCTTTGCAATTAATACAAACATGGATCTCTATCAGTCAGTTGGTCAAATAACTGTCTTCCAAATTTCTGGAATAGATGAATGAGTGCTGCCAGTGCTTCATTAGCTTGTTGAAATATTTCAGTTGGTATCCCATCAATTCCTGGATGCTTGTTTTGGGCTAATGGCTTCAAGGGGTCTTTAACTTTTTCTTTCAGGGTCATCAGACCATCTTCTTTTGATGCTTCTTGTATCATTCAATATTTTATCTTTTAAATATTGCAAATCGAGGCATGAATGTTTTTGTTCTTTCCATTGAAAATATGCCGGCGGTGTCCTACCCTTTAGCTTTTCTAACTCTTTAGGTCTTTGCATCAATCATTATAATATTTGATTTTGTCTTCTCTAGCTTCCCTTGGAATTTTTCTATGCAGCTCTTTCACTTCATCATTTCCTCTACCTGCTTTAGCAACTCTATGATGTATAGCAAGTTTCAGATTATCCTCTGACATTAATTTCTTCATTACTAGCTTTGGATGGTGGTGGAAAAATTTAAATAATAGTTTTATTCACTGGATTTCCTTGACGGTAGATAAATACACTCCTATCCAGACAACATTATACTTTATGATTGATTTTTAAAAGATTCTTTTTGGCAATGAAAGCAATGCTTTTCTTCTTTACTATGTCATTCCCAGCACAGTAAACCATACGGTGTTCTGATTAAATGTAGCTAATATCAATCCAATTGAGCTCACTAATGACTAAAATACAAATCTGCATGTATGTTTTCCACTTCATTTTTAGAGACTTCCAATTTTCCTAGATTCATACTATGCACATACTGTGCAAACTTTGATCATCAGCAGATTTTTGCAGCTATTTCTTCTTACCTCGAGTAGTGCCGCCATCGACCAATGAAGACTCCCCCAAAGTTCCATTCTCACGGGCTTTTCTCCACTCATGTCAATTTGGTGGACTCCACTCAGAAAGCATCTCCTCCTCAGTGACATTTCAAGTGCCCTCCAACCTGAACAGCCTGTCCACTGGCATGCTCTTTGCTAATATTCTGCTTTCACTCATTAGGCCGTCAGTATCTGCCCATGTTTTGAAGCAACACATAAGGTTTTTAGGAGGTAGTTCCTCCAAAATGGTTAGCCAACTCCTTCTTCCTTGGTCTATTCTTGGTCTGGAAGCTCCACTGAGACCTGTTCTCATTAGGAGACCCTGCTGTCATTTGAATTACCAGTGATATCATTTTCAGCAACACAGCAATCCATCAGCTACCACAGAACAACAAGCTGACAGATAAGTGGTGGTTCAAATGGTAGTATTGTTAACTATATAAAAATTGACTACACTGTGGACTATCAGAACAGAAAAAAGTCCATTTTAGAATAAGTATCATCAGAATCTTTTTTAGAACTGAAGGCAGTGGGATATCTGCTCAGGTACACCACGCCCAAGTCACTGAGAAAGACCAATCACTGCAGCAGAATATCATATTTAGTCAATAGAGGCTCAGCAAGAACAAGGGAAGCACTCAATCAGATAACGGGAAACACACTGTATTAGTCCTGATAGATTAGAGAAATCCATGGAGACACGCAGATGTATATAAGAGAGGTTTATACACAAGAGGAATTAACCATCGAGAAAACCTCCCATCCCAGTCCAGATCAAGTTCATATGTCCCATATTAGCCTATATGTCTGACAGCAATCTATAAAGTCCTCTTCAGACTGACAAAACACATGCAATGACACCAAATATAGAAGATCACAGGCCAGTGGGTAGAAAGTCTTTGGATCCAGTGGAACTAAAAACATCTGCATGCTGGCAGGGGTCTCTCCATGATTACTCCAGCACCTAGGGCTGCATCAGGGTGGGTTCATGTGTCTTCTCAGCTGCTGCATCTCCCAGGGGGGAGTAGAGTCTCCCACCTCCAATGAGGAAGTAACACATTTCCCAGAATTCTCAGGAGAAGGCCATGCCCACACAGAGGATTTCCTGGCTATGGTCTAATTGTCAAGTTATACTCCACCCCTACACTCTTAATCTTCAAATTGACAATGATGTAACTACCACATACAGGCATGATAGTGAAGATGAAATGAAGCAGGAGAGGAAAGCTTTTGCTCTTGGGAGAGAAAAGGGCACCATGAGTCAGAATTGACTGGTCCTTCACTAACAGTGACAAGGACACTAAGATGACAGAAGAAATCAGATGCCAAGTCAAAGAGAACCATTACTGTGAAGATTCTGACTCATAATAGTAACACTCTATGCAGAGTACATCTGCTCCATAGGGAGTTCAAGACTGGAATTCTTTACGGAAACAGACTGCCTCAACTTTCTCCAAAGGCGTCTGGAACTATAGATCAGTTATTGAGTTTCCGCATTTATCACCGAAAACCAAACTCACTGACATCAAGTTGGTGCTGATTCATTTCGACCCAGTAGGACAGGGGAGAATTGTCCCTGTGAGTTTCCAAGATGGTAACAGTTTATTACAAGACTTGAGCAGTTAACTGGAGCAGAAAGCCTCATCTTTATCCAGAGGAGCGGTTGGTGGTTTCAAACTATGGATCTTGTGAATTCCAGTGGAAAGTGTAACCACTGTGTCACCACGATTCCTTCAAATAGAATAAAGGAATATTGTTTTAAACAGGATGGTCAAGACACATCAATAAAAGGTTCCCCGGATGGTATGAATGGTAAAGTGCTAGGCTGTTAACCAAAAGGTTAACAGTTTGAAAGCACACAGTGGTTCTGCAAAGAAAACACCCAGCAATCGGCTTCAGTAAAGTGTACAGCCAAGAAAATTCAATGGGGCAGCTTGTTCTGAATCACAGCATCATCAGGAGTTGGCATTCACTGCATGAACCTAACACACTGACAGCATCATCAACAAATTGACTGGAAGGTTTCTAAGATCATCAACAAGGACTTTCCTCTGCCTCTCAGGAAACAGACAGAGAGAATATTCTTTTCCTCGGCAGGTGAATTAAATTAAATCACCTTTATAACCAACCGTATGGTCCAAAACCAACAGCTCCAGGGAAATTGTTTCAAGTGCAGATTTATGCCTCCATCACCCAACTGAATCAGAAGATGAAATTTAACAGGATACCAGGTGATCAATATGTACATTAAAGTTTAAGGACCAATGGTCCAGAAGATTACTAAATATAAGTCTTTTCTGTTGTAAGTACCAGACTTTTATAACACAGCGCTAAATGATGGAGAAGGCACTCTATGAGAAAGAGGGATGTGAGAATAAAGTGAATTTATTAAAAAGCTTTATTGTCTGGGGAAAAGTCTTTGTTTTAGACTCGTAAATTTTATCAGCACATTTGCTGTCTTCCCGCATACATGGAATAAAATCTGTTAGCAAACCATGAAATGGACAGAAATGATACAATTGCTGTTTCTCATTATGCTATTCTGATTCTTGAACCAAGACCAATAATTTTTCAGTCACTCAGCAAGTATAAAATGCACTTTCAGTTAACTCCTCTGAGTCTCCGGTTTATGAAAAACTCCCTTTTCTGAAGATTTTGCAACCCTAGAACGTTGTCATAGAGTCAACCATAACGTCCCAATTTTCTCTCCCCTACTCAATTTCACCGCATTGTCCACCATCCAAATCTCTTGCTTTAGAACTTGATGTGATTCATATGCTTCTTATCCACTCCTTGCACACACAAAGAGACTGTTTCCACACGCTCCATCTGGATGCACTTTGGATTGAGGCAGAAATAACTTTTATGACTTTCAGAAAAGACCTTCTCATTCCTATCCACACAAAGAGAAACTTTTGTCCTTCATGGAAATATTTTTAAAAATAAAATTCAAGCGATGAACACAAGTATTTGCAATTATTCTTGGGGATGAGAAAGGGAATAGCTATCCCATTAAAATGTTTCTATTCAGTAATGGAAATCCTTACAGAACGTAGTGCGATGCTGACACTGATGGGGTGGCTATGAATCAGAACGGCCTCATAGAAACTGTTTTGAAAATTAGATTTCATGTCCATTAAATAATAAAAAAGACAAAGCATGCTTTTTGTGCTTGCTTTTCCCCAATTTCTAGAAGGACAGCCAAGATATAATGTTATTTAATTATATAAACTGTTATGGATGATACTTCCAAAGGCAAAAGGTGAAAGAATGAACTTGTATTGGACATCTACTGTGCTCTACACTTAGGCTATGTATTTCATATTTGACATCTTCTTTAATAAGCCCAATACCAAAGCACAGAATAGAATTCTCCCTTTGGGATTGTGAGACTGTGAATTTGTACAGCCTCGACCTTATCCCTAGGAGGTGCTGGTGGTTCTCAAACTGCTGACCATGGGGTTCAGCTGCGAACTGAAGTTTGCGGGTTGAAATCGGGCAGCAGCACTGAGGGAGAGAGCTGTTACAGCCTGCTCTGTAAAGATGGTAATGTTGGCTCTTGCTCTTAGATCTTTGAACCAGCCGGCTGCCTTGTTCATCCTGTTCCTCGATCTCCAAGTGACACTACCCGTGGGACACCTAATCATGGACTTTGTTGCTGTGAATTGAGGTTCCTTCAAGCCCTGCTTAGCCACATTTCTGGAACAGACATCTCTGAGCTGGGGACTGTTGGACTCTGTCATCTGGCTGACTGTGGGTGACCTGCTTTGCAATTTAGCACTTTCTACCTGTGTGGCATGACATTGGTACCTCTGCACATGAACAATCCCTTTTCTTTTAGGAGATATTTTACACTACCTACATCTGGGAAATGCCAAATCATTCTGATTGATGTAGCCTGAAGTCTACTCAGAATTCAGGAAAATGCTATTGCTACATTCACATCCATAGTAAACATGCAAAAGTCTATAGATGAATGAGGAACATAAGAGTGATTTTCATGAGTCAACCACTCAATTCCAGAATCATGCTCTGGATCTGACAGGAGGAAAGATGGATTGAGGTGGAGGAACAGGAGCGAGTTTAGGGTTAAAAATGACCCAACTGAGATTCTCAAAAAAAAAAAAAAAATGAAACCCCAGAGGATCCGATTCTGAAAGAGAAAACAAAAATGACTATTTTTTGAACATGAGCTTTCCACAGGTGAACTCACCAAGAGTGCAGAATGCACTGCTGATCGCAATAGGCAATGCTCTAGCATTGTCCTCTAGAGCAATGGTTCTCAACCTCTGGGTCAGGACCCCTTTGGGGGGGTGGAACAACCCTTTTCCAGGGGTCACCTGATTCATCACAGTAGCAAACTTACATTGGCGAAGTAGCAACAAAAACAATTTTACATTTGGGGGCGGGGGCTGGGGGATAACCACAAATGAGGAACTTTATTAAAGGGTCGTGCATGGCGTTAGGAAGGTTGAGAGCCACAACTCTAGAGGCTTTCAATCCTAGCAAACCCCCAAAGTATGACTATGACAGAAGCTATTTGAAAACAGACATCCTAAATTTGCCATCATAGTCTTGTCAGCAGTTCCTCAGACACAGGTGCCATTCATTGTCCATCCTCTTCACACGGATATCTCTTTCCTGTAGATTCATTAACAGGGAAACAACACACCCTTCAAAAACAAGCAGAGCCATGCAAAAGGACTGACGTGAAAGACAGCTGGAGCTGGTTGCCAGGGGAACTGACGATGTTCCAGACACATTCCACATGAGAAGGGTAAGCATCCGGGTAGCCAGGGCTGTCGAAGGTGCCCTCTGTCATGTGGAAGGTCCCACCACACGCTGCAAGGAAAGGGAAATCATGAGCGCTGATCACAGACCGAAGACAAGACTCCACGGGTTCGAGGTGAAACCATGCCAGAGCAATGAGTGTGAGCATCAAAGTCACCTATTTCCCTGTCACATCAGGAAAACTAAAAAACCATGATTGTTGATAAGCATCGGGGTGCTCTGCTTAAATCACCAGTTTCCCTAAGAGAGAAAGGTGAGGGATTTGTGCTCCTATAAAGATTCACAACTAGGAAAGCCTACAAACCAGTTTACTGTCCTGCAGGGTGGCTATGAGTAGGCATGCATGGGCTTAGAGGCAGTGGATTTGGTTGGGTTGAGTTTTGAATAGCAAGCAACAGTTATCAGCAGTGGAGCAGAAGGCATCTCTTCAATGCCTCTGAAAAAACTCTTGCTCCCAGGACAGTGGGATTCCAACACCCATGTTCCAAGTGCCTCCGTGGACTAAGCCTCCAACAGATCCCCACTGACCGCAGTCCAAAGATGTTATCAGACCTAGTGTCAGAAAGAGATTTGTGTAAACTTGATTAAGCTGGCAGGAACAATGGTATCATAGGGCACGTAGTCCATGGATCACCATCTTGATCCATTCTGGATTTGTTCTAGGTTTAAATATTTCTTGCTTTGTTTCTCATCAGAGGTTTGCTCTCAGACTTATTTTAATATTGCTGGTGGTCTTTCCTATCTTTTTTTTGTCTTTAGTGCGTCTCCCTGTATATAAAGCACAGAAGGGGTGAATGTTTAAAGACAGTCATTGATATAAGGGCTTGTCTGGGGCCTGGGGCAGGGAGGTTGAGGCCAACTGGCGAGCAGCAGGTAAATACCCATGGACAGAAGTGCACTGGAATGGACTGTGAGGATGTCTGGTGATGGCTATAGAACTCTTTTAAATGACAACGTAACTATATGTCCATTTGATCTCAATAAAACTGTCCAGGACAAATTAGCAAAACTCTCCTAGTGAACTACTGTAATATCTAATAATGGAGATTTCTCTTAATCAAAACTTCTGATGTGGATTATTTTCAACCCTGGCTAGAACAGAAGGTCATACTCCAACTTTGCCCTGTCAGGAGACCAATGTGTGTGCGCGCACATGTGTGCCTATTCTAGATCTTTCAAGGCGTTGAACAGCTAGGAAAGAAACTAGCCGTTAGCAATCAGTCACTCTCTTGGTTCAGAAACCCAGAACTGAATGGACTTCTTTTCATATCTGCTCTAGTAGACACTGGACAAGAGACACCTATTTGTTCACCCCTAAGCGATATCCTTGACAATATCGGCCAGGGACAACCTGAACCATCATTATATCAAGGACAGCACCAAAATTGAGAAGCCGGCTCTCTGAGAAGGGACCCTGATAGTGCCTGCCATAAACCAAGGCCAAGTTTCCAAACAAGTCACTCAGTGGTCCCCACTATTAGAAGTGAAAAGTAGCTTAATTCTAATTTCGCAGATCACTGAAGTGACCTCAGGAAATGGAACTTCCCACTTTGAAGAGTCCCAAATGATGAAACCCTGGATCTCAGGACCAGCTTCTTACCTGATGACGAGGCGGTGTACGTAGCATGAAAACCACTATAGAACCCCATGGCATCAGAGACGAACCTCAGTGTCAGTGCAGTGCTGAAAGAAGTGATGGGACGGGGCATCGTGTTGCCACAGTGACGGCCTACGTGTGGAAATAGCAACAGAGAAATGAGGGGTGCCATGACAGAAGTGGCATGATGGTGGGCAGTTTTAGCACGCGTATCTCTAATTACAAGAGGCAAATAAATCATTCTGGGGAGAACCAGGGGCCCGTGCTTGACAATGACACAAGAATTGAAAATCAACTGTAGATACGAGCAGAGATAATTCACACACATGATAACAACAATAAAAAATGCAACATCTGGCTCCAGAGAAAACCTTAGGTAAAGTCTCCAGCCCTGTAGCAGCCCTGTGCTGGAGACTACCTAAAGAACTGGCTGGGGCTGAGCCCCGGTGGTGTAGTGGTTATGCACGGGACTGCGGCCCACTGAGACGGAGGTTCAATTCCAGCTCCACAGGAGCAAAGGCTGGGCCTCCTCCCACCACCAGAGGGCAGTGATGCCTAAAAAAATTTTTTTTCTAATTGACTAGTCCTTAGAGACAAACTAGAGTAACAGAGGAAAAAACACGCATGCTGGAGCCAGACTAGACAGATCTAACAGTAGGCTCCGCCATTTACTCTCTCTGTGACACATCGGGTCCATTAATTTCAAGACCCTCGTGATATTAGTATTACTCTTAGGAAAGATGTCACCCTTGTTTGTTTTTTTTTAATGGAGAAACAGACACAGAGCATTTCCCATGACATTTTGGGCACAGGGATGGCTCAGGCTGGACGGGGTTATATATCTCTAGAAGACTGTTGCACCAGCGTACTTGTATTTTTCAAATTCATACATGCTCTCAGTGTTCTTTTGGCGATAAACAAACCTACTTTCTTGAGTCACAAGAAACTGCGTTCTTTACTCTCAAATGATCTTTATTGGCAAAGGCTGCTCTTCCTGTTCAGTGGAAACATTCTCACCCTCCATGGCAGTCTGTGACGATGTTTGCACTGAAATCAAACACATCCGGGCTCTCAAAAACAGCCCTAGTCAGGCAGTGCCGGCAGTTTGCTCACTGAACTAATTGCAAGGTCACAATTGGAATCCCTCAGTTGCTCTCTTTTCTACTCCCTTAAAGAGCCACAGCCTTGGTTAAGTCACAGGGGCTGTTCTGGCCTGGCCTGTGGACCCACTATGTGTCGTGGGCGTCATTGGGGTTTTGGAAGGCCCTGATATCAGGCCGTGAAAGTCAGAGTACCTCGGGAAGAAGCATCATAGTCGCTGCCGTCCAAAATTTCTACAAAGTCACGGGAGCACCCCGTGCTCCCCTGAAGTTCGAAGTGGCTGAAGGAGAGGGTTATATGATTGACTGTAAGGAAGAAAAAAAAGAAAAAGAGGCAGCATTCAACAAGGACGTGGCAAACAAAACACAAAAGAGAGACATGTGACCTTGAATAATTGCCCAAGAGGACCCTCCAGCAGGGACACAAAGGGTTCGGGAGATCTACAGAGGGCTAAGACAGAAAGCAAGGACAAGGGGGTTTCCTGTGAAGTGGGATGAGATCGGGGCTTTTTTTTTTTCTTTCTGAAGTGTCTGCAGGTCAACTATAGACAGTGGTAGATAACACTTGGGGAGCCCTATCCTGGACACCCCAGGGAAATCACTGGTTGGAAAGATGCTGGGAACGAATCTTTTTTAAGGCTGGCTATTGTATTCCCATTGTAAGCATTTTCACACACTGGTAAGGCACTCCTCTCACTGGCACGTACAGGGTAGATATCTCCCTTGTGTTTTAAGGCCAAGGGATGCAGAGGAATTTACTGGAGGTGGATTTGAATCACTGGCACAACAGGAAGTTCCCCGGGTACATTTCCCTTTTGTTGTTCTTCCAGGGTCCCTAATCTTTAGACAATGATCTTTTCCTGTTGCTGCCGCTTGAACAGGGCTATCTTTCCTCCCAGCCCTTTATAAGTCATTAGAAAAATAACTCTTAGACCCAAGACTGCTCTGCTCCAGGCAGGGAGGCTGCTTTATTTATGCAGGAATTTTCAAACTATGGGCCCCGGGCCACATGTGGCCCACTGAAGATATTTTTCCAGCTGTCTGCCACTGCCTGTGCTGCTTAGCAGTCAACTCATCCTGGGCCCGCAGTGAATTTGCTCAGGTTTTTGTTTTTTTTTGTTTTGTTTTGTTTAACTATAGCCTGGCCCTCCAATGGTCTGAGGGACAGTGAACTGGTCCCCTATTTAAAAAGTTTGAGGACCCCCTTCTATGGCTTCTTTTCTCTCAGGCAATGTGCTTTGGGCCTTCACACCCCAACCCCAACCCCACACTCCTGCCTGAAATTGCCTGAGGGCAACATCACTAGCCTTGCAGCCCTACACCTGTCAATAAAGATATTCTCTCAATTCCTAAACTCTTAGCATCACTTAGAAAAGCCATTAGAGACAATGCAAACCAAACCTTTCCTTTTGTACATTAGACTACGGGGGTCCACAGAGCTTCTGAGACTTGTCTGCTAGCCTGTCATTAATTACAGAGCTGAGTGCAGACCCTGAGACCTTTCCACATGATAGGTAAAAATCATAAAAGCTTCCTGCTAACCTCAAAGGAGGGCAGGGAGCAAGGGAAAACGAATTGTAATTGCTCAGGTTTGCTGCTTCTGAAGCCTTTCTCACCTATCCTTAAGGAGCTCATATTACCTGTCTGTAAATGTAGATGGGAACCCTGACGATCAGAGGGCTATCGGGTCAGAAATGGAGGCTATGATTCAAACCAGAAAATAAGCCAGCCTCAATAAGTGCTTGTTCTGGGTCTGTGCTGGACTTTTTTTCTAAGCGAATGCGAGGTTTCATCATATTTCCATCTTTGCTGAAGAGCAATAGGCGCCACATTCTTGGCCCATGAATTATTAATTCTACACTGCTCATTCAGCAACTATCGCATTCAAGGACCAGGTGTCAAAAATAGTCGATCGGTTACCTTTTGGTGTACCCTTAATCCCACATTCCCTGTGATGTTTTGCTTTCTTTGTGTTCACCATTTTATTTTGGCTTTCCCCTCCTTGGCTAGGTCTTGAAACAGAAATAATAATCATAAATTAAGAAGATACAGTAAAAATGACTTCCTTTTCAGATGAGGGAACACTGATCGTGTGCACATCAGGATTTAGGACTTCCCTTAAAAGAGAAAAACCATCCATTGTATCTTAATTGAGGAGATAAAGGTATGAGTCATTCACTATCTTTCCCACAGATGAAATCTGTCCAGTTCGCTGGAACTACTTACATGGAGGCTGGGCTTGAATGATCCAGCTGCAGTTCTGATTGTTGGGATACTTGGCAGGGAACAGCGGGGAGGAAATGGAGGCAAAGGAACTGGTGAGCAAGAAGCCGCCACAGTCTGGAGAGCACAAAGAGAGAGAGAGAGAGAGAGAGAGAGAGAGAGAGACACACACACACAAACATCAGTCACTTTTTCTGGCAAGCAATTTGGTCAAGAGAGACGTACATTCCTTTCCTAACCCTGAAAGAAATGTGAATGAAGTCCCACAAAGCTAATGGGAGCACACTTTACATTTGGAATATTGTTTGTGTTTTTTAAGGGCAGGAACTACCCAGGAGCACCGTACAGGATGGAGTGGCCGGACAAGGTCAAACAAAAGACTAACATTGACTCACTTAACTGTCCACTCACCGAATTACAGCTACAAGGATAACCTCTTCATGAATGGCCTAGTCTTGTAGGAAAATAAATATTCTGTTGAACCTGCCTTCCTAAGGATGACTGCATCTTATCAGAGCAGGGCAATGCTCTCTGGGAATCCGGAAGAGGTTGAGTTTGTGGCCAGCTGGAGAGCAGAGGCGGACAGAGAGTTCAGGAAGGAGGGAGAGGCTGATCAAGAGATTGGGATGGGAGAATGAGTCATCCAGGGAGAGGACAAGATGAGCAATGACAGCCGGGAGGGTCCAGTGGCATCCACGTAGAGCTGGCTGAAGCATGAGCGATTGACAGCCAAGCTGACAAAATGGAGCAGAGTCAGTTCCAAGGCCCCTGGATTACATGTGGAGGTGTCTGGACTTTTTCTCTAGATGGTGTTGCATCAAGACAAACAATTGTGAACAACAGACCTGCTCAGAGCAGGATTTCGCAAATGGGCTTTCTAGGCAAATGGAGAAAGCGTGAGGGAGACTAAAGAGGCTGTTTGGAGAGTCAACATAAGAGGTAGAAGGAACTTGATGCTCTTTAAAGATGCATTTGAAAACCTTTCTGTGAAAGAACTAAGAGTAGTTGACTTATAATGCCTTGTCTTGCGATAAGGTCGCTATTGATCCAGAGATTACCCCCACACCTGAACTCTTTCCTGTAGCACACAATTCAGGCCAAAAATGGACTAAATGGCATAAGCATACTTAGATGAATTGAAATAATAGGGATCCCCTCCAAAAAGATATATCAGAGCCACATTGAAAATGAACAGGAGTTCCTCCTGCAACCTGGTTGCTGTTTTTGTCTTTTTCAGTTTTCTCTTCTTCCTTTTCTGGCAGTAGAAAGAGGAGTTCATCTCTAGGAATGACCACGCAGAGGTAATGGCTATAAAAAGTTTGTAAGAAGAACTGGGACGTGGTCATTTAAGACAAATAATGGGAAACAATATCATTTCCTCCAAGTGAACCAGGAAAGACAACCTCTAGGGTTAAAACCTGACTGCTCACCACAAGCCTTTTCATTTATATTTTTGTATCTTTACCTCATGCCAAAACAGGAGGGAGGCCAGGTAAATTATTTAAACTGTTTTTCTTTTGGTATTATTTCTAATAACAAAGTTACTTTGAAGTCTCCCTCTGAAACCTCATTTTAGATAGACACCTATCCCCAGGTGTTAGCTAAATGAGTCAGGGCCAGAGCTAAAAGTATTTCTCAAAAGTGGGTAATGAGAAGGCGTGGGTTCCTTTTTCTACTTTGCATAAGTTCCTAGTTCTATTTAAATTATTGTCCATGAAGCAGTAAGCTGTTCCCCATTTCTGTGTGACAGTGGCATTGTATTAAAGCACCCAAAGATGCATCAAAAAGACACCTCAGAGAGAAAGCCATGGCACTTGCCTTGCCTGAACAGAGCTCGGAAACCCCTGCTCTGTCTGGCAACTCCAGACTGAAATCGCACCGAGAGAGTATTGCTTGAAGAGGTGATGGGGCTAGTCAACTGTTGTCTTCCGCACACGCTGGCCAGGCGGGTGGACGCCGAGTTCAGACCATCATATGCCTACAGAGAGAGACAGGAGGAAGACAATGGCTGAGAATTTCAGATTCGAATCTAGAAGACCCTTTGCCTGCAGTATCTGCAATATGAGGGCGCTCGTGGGAAACAACACATTGCCTCGATTAGGTGAGCTGCTGGCTTGATGTTCCTGTCTTACCACACTTCTCCATGGGAGCAAAAGACTCCTCAGCTGTGTCTAAGAAGAGTCCTATGATATCAGGCATCAAAGAACTGAAAGTCATATCATTATAAATGAGGGGAACATGAAGGCTATCTGTAGGGGAAGCCACATCCCCTTACAGAAGGGTCATGGGGAGGAAACGAACCAATCAAGGTACAGTGTACGCAGATGAAACATGCAACATTCTTCTAGTTCTTAAATGCTTCTCTTCAACCCCCTGCCACTATCATGATCCCAATTCTACCTTAAAAATCCAGTTAGACCAGGGGATGTACACTGGTACAGATAGGAACCAGAAACATGCAGAACCCAGGAGAGATGATCCCTTTAGGACCAGTGGTGAGAATGATAATACCGGGAGAGTGGAGGGAAGGTTAGAAAGGGGGAACCAATTGCAAGTATCTACATATAACTTACACCTCCCTAGGGTATAGACAATAGGGAAGTGGGTGGGAGGAGACACTGAACAGTGTACAATAGGACAACATAATAATTACAAATTATCAAGGGTTCATAAGGAAGAGGGAGGGAAAATATGAGAAGCTAACACCAAGGGCATAAGTAGAAAAAAATATCTTGAGAATGATGACAACAACAAATGTACAAATATGCTTGGTATACAATAGATGTATGCGTTGATTATGATAAGAGTTGCATGTGCCTTCCAGAAGATGACTTTAAAAAGAAAAAGCATAGTCCTATGGTTTTCAGTGGGAATTTTCCTGCCACAGTCACTATTCGAAGGACAGTTGTTTTTTTGGTTTTTTGTTTGCTGTTTTTTTTGTTTTGGGCATCACTGCCCTCTGGTGGTTGTGGGCACTACCCAGTGCTACTCCTGAGAGCTGCCGCTGGATTTGAACCGCCAAGCCCGCGGGCCGTAGTCCCTCACTCAAACACTTACATCACCAAAGCAGTACTCAAAGGACGGTTTTTTATTGTTGTTGTTAACACAGTCACTATTCTATAGTATTCTAAATACCGACACTCTCACAGTCTCCCTCCTTTTTCTCCCCTGAGGACCCATAGCAGAGGCCATGCTCGTAGTCCATGTTTGTTAGAGTAGAAGTTCAGTAAAGAATAACAAGAAAGAAGACCTTCAATGAGGCAGACTGAGAGGGTGGTTGCAAGAACAGGCTCAAACATCACAATTAGGATACCGACACAGGATCGGGCAGTGAGTTCACTTGCACACATTGTTCCTGTGAATTGGACCAGCAAAACTCAGTCCTCTAGAGTCACACTCTATGACTCAAAACTGACCTCGTGGGAATGAGGAGCAGAAGCCTTTTACAGCCATCAGTTAAAAAGAAATTGTTCCGGAACACATTTCACTTTTCCTCCTCCTTTGTTATTTGGACTCTACATTCAGATATATATATTCAAAAGAAAACTCTTCAGCAAATTGGAAAAATTACCTAGACCAAGTAGGGCTATTGCCTATCAACACCCAGAAAAGCTCAAATGGCTGTCAATACCATACAAAATCAGGATTACCAAGTCTCTGACTAAGTTTACACCGCTCTCAGTGTCATAAGTGGACTCGTTTTCTTTAAGCTTGATTTTATACTCCCATAGCGATTTCAGTAATGTTACATTAATGCTATTGTTATAGTACCCAAAGACAAAGAACATCTTCTTAGAACATACACACTTACAAGGTCTAGAGAACAAATCAGTTAATTAATGGTCTAGGTAAAAGTTCATTTGTTTCTCTCAAGTTCATTACCACATTTGTCTATTTATTTAAAAAAAATACTTGTTAAAACCTAATGAAGCAGACGTTCTCTAAACAACTTATAGATTTTTAAAGTATAAAAAAGAAAACACACTTTTTGAATATTAAAAATAAGACTCTGGGATATAGGGAGCTGGTACTGGGGGCCTAAGTGGAGGGAGGATTTGGGGGGGATGATGATGGCAACAGGTGTGCAAATGTGGTCTGCATACAATTGTAGTAGGCATTGATCGTGATGGCAGTTGTATGAGTGCCCACAACTAATGTATAGGACCATTTCAATGTCAAAGTTAGAATACAAGATAACTTTGTATATGAAACATTAAGAGATGTTTCATATTAAGTCTGTCTCAAGGAAACAAAAAAAAAGAAATCACTTAATGTAAATCAATCTTTAGATTGGTCAGAGTAAATACATAATCAGTAGTGATTTTTTGTTTTATGAACTCAGATCAGGAAATCAACCCATTCTCATGGTACTAAGATTGGGCCATAAGAATGTATAAATATATAAAAATATACAAATATGTCTAATTTGTTTTATAAATATTGGCATAAAGCTGTGCATTCACGATATATCTTTTGTCTTTTTTTAAGGCATCACTGCCCTCTGGTGGTGGGAGTAGGAGGCCCAGCCTTTGCTCCTGTGGAGCTGGAATTGAACCTCCATCCCGGTGGGCCGCAGTCCAGCGCACAACCATTACACTACCAGGGTTCAGCCCATATCTTTTCTTGTGAGCTGCTACAATGTCCCCAAGAAATTAAAATTGCTTCCCAAAACAAAATGTGTAGTATTTATTAATAAATTGACAGACTTAAGTGGAAAAAAATAAGATTCTGGACTCACAAAGAGAGAATATTATCATTTTTTAAGGGAAAGCTTCATTTATTCTGAAGATTTAGACCACAAACTTTCATAAGGGAGATAACCATAATGGAAAGGAAATGACAACACATTTTCTTGTTTTAAATTAACAATTGCATTTTCTTTTAAAGTAAACATTTGCTCCCTGAGTCCTTTCTTATTAACGCCGACCCGAGCATTGAACTTTAAATGGTTGATTTTCCTGAAGATTGCCAGGCCTTTCTTCCCAAGGACATCTCTGGATGAACTCCTATCCTCCTGGAAGGCCATGATATCAACAGCCAGATCCGTGCAGCAAACCGGGACCCCGGAAAGAGCCGGGTGCTCCAGAGGGAGCCTAAGCCAGAGCCTGAGGGGGCCAGGGAACTCGAGCCCTGGCCAGAGGGAGCCAGCTGGAGGGATCTGGGAAGCCAGCCTTGAATGTTATCATTTAATCTATCCATCCCTCACCCCCAATCCTCTGAGGTCCAGGCGACCTCCTGGCATGGTGGTTAGTTGTTGGGCTACAGTCCACATGGTTGGCCATTTGAAACCACCGGCAGCTCCTCGGGAGAGAGACTGGTCTCTGTACTCCCTTAAACAAGCGCAGTCTCAGAAACCCACAGGGAGGCACTGGAAATCAGCACTGGTTTGATGGTCGTCACTTGGAGTTGGAGGGTATAAGTCAATAATGGGTTTTGTCGAAGTCATCCCTTTCACAGATATTGGAATCCTCTCAAGGAAAAGGGGGAAATGGGCTAGAAAGTGAAGGCAAAGACACTTCAGAAAAATCACTCAAATCAGTCATTTTCCTGGGGATCCTTTCAAAGGGACAAATTTTGTAGGGGATGGGAGAGTCTGTAGACTTCCCCCTTCAATCTAAGTCAGTGGTTCACAGCCTTCCTCATGCCGTGACACGTTCATACAGTTCCTCAGGGGGTGGCGACCCCCCAACTATAAAATTATTTTTGTTGATACTTCATCACTATCATTTTGCTACTGTGATGAATCAGGTGACCCCAGTCAATGGGTCGTTCGACACACACACACACACACACACACACACACACACACACACACACGTTCGCAGTCCACAGGCTGAAAACACTTCTAGTGGGTATGTTACTTCATCGAAGATTGATCCAAGCATCACTGGGTCACAATTGCGTACCAAGAATACAACAAAGCTGATTCCAAAACATCCACGTCACTGCCCATGAAGTTGATGCCCCAAGCCTACAGGACAGGGTCACACTGCGTCTGTGGGTTTCCCAGACAGGAATGCTTTATGGAAGTTGAAATATTTTCCTTTCAGCTGGCGGTTTCAAACTGCTGACCTTGGGATTAGCCGTCCACAATGTGAGCACTGTTCTACCAGGGCCCCTATACAGACCATCAACAACAGCCTAATGTCATCTCTAACAATTAATCTTTAACAATCCCTCCCCCAAATGCTCACCCCCCGATAAAAGCTTGCTTATTTTAATGAAGCAAATGAGGTTGAGCAAGCGTGCTAGCTTTTAAGCCATTTACGGTCTCATATGCTATAAGCTAGGGACCCATCTAAGCTCGCACAGCTAATGAGATTTAAGCCAGGAACTTAATTTTTCTTTCTCCATATTCTATAGTATGGAATATTCCTTCCCTTTAAGCTGCAAAATGTTAATGATCAGTGTAAAGCTATATGAGCCTATGAAATTATAAAATTTCAGCCTACCAAGGAGGCAGTTTTGGAAAAACAAAAAAGCAAACAAAGATTAGGGTATCAAGTCTATCATTTGAAGGTGCTATGCACATTTGAGATTACAAATCAATATTCTCACATTAAATTTTGAAATTTATTATCATGTAGGTTAAATATTTTCTATAAGATAAACACTGTAAAGAAGAAAATATAACAAATTTGTCCCCATGTATTTTAAAATACTAAAGTTATATAAGACTAATCAATATTTGTTTTCTCTTACTTCCATTTTGTTCCTAAGGCAGAGCTAGAAAATTACATTACTATTGGGAGACACACATATTGATATAACTTATAGATGTATAATTCTTACGTATATTGCCAAGAGTTTTCTAGGCCTGGGAATTAATAATGCAGTAAAGGAAAGAGCAATAAAAAAAAGAACCCTCTCAACTATTTAATTTCTAGATGACACTAATAAAATAAGATTGTGAAGTTGAACACACAATGGAAAAAGCAGTTACCAACTCTATACATTCCTACTACATGGGATCTGAAATCAGAGACAAAGGTGGGTGAGGTCACATGATTTCTACACCAAAGAGAATTAGGCGAGAAAATCCCTTTACAAACATTCAGATGTTTGTATGGATTCCAAACACCAGCACATACATTCAAAGTACTCAAAATGAACTCCATCATATAAAAACAAGAGCCCGTTCAAACACAGAATCTGACACATACAGATAATCAAGGTCTGATTTACAATTAAAAAAATGTCATTGCATAGGTCTGAAAATTAACATTACCCAAATAATTTGGTCTTTATCTTTGGTTCCTGAGACACCCTTTAAGATTTTGGAATTTTCCGCAGTGATCTAAGAGGCCTCTAACATTCCAGAAGATTTATGCCAGAAAGACCACTGCAAGCTATTAGCAGCCATGGGACCCTTGGAATGCCTTAGATTATAGCTGATAGCCTGAGCGAGTGGTGGGGTAATACTGAACCCAATAGCCCAGTCAGAAGCAAGGTTAGGGTGGGGGCCCCTGAGCTTGTGGCTAGGATGCTGGGGTCTTGACTGTCTGTAAGAAGGTGCCTTTTTTACTTGTGAGGTCAGGTTTGACTCTAGATGGCTATGGTCAAGGAAAGAAGTGCTGGTACCAGAACAGAGGGGAATTGAATTGGTAACACATAGATTTTTATCCATACACATATGGGAAGGTGGTATTTGTGGCATACACACACACTTAACAAAATAGAACCTTCAAGAAGAGATGTCCAGGGTGGAAGTTAAGAAAAAGTTGCCCTCTCTCTTCTGGTTTGGATTATATACACACACAGTCATCACAAGAGTGAGAGAGTGGTCATTTGAGGCTCTTTCTGGACAGGCTTCCTACATTCAGGGCTCCAAAAGAGAGTGAAAGAGGTTGCCACTCAAGACTGCAGGACCACTGCAAAACACACAGTTCCCATCAGCAGTCCCATGACCAAGTGGGCTGAGGACATTGAACACATCCCCAAGGTCAAGGACACAGTGTTTTTACAGGGCTATCTGGCCACTTCACATCAGAAGGGTGGTAATGAAGAAGAGACTATATACCGTATCCAGAAGTGAGCAATAAGCCAGAAATTCGTGAATGTAACACAACATTTCCATATCTTGAAGAGATTGGGGTAAATGCTAACCAGTTTCAAGGCTAGTGTGTGAGCTCATGTGTAAATTGATATGAGGAAAGAAAACATTCAAGTGAGAGAACACAGTGATGCTATTTATTGAGTGTTCTATAAACCTGTGTGCAGATTCCTAAGAAGAAGTTTGGGAAAATAAAAGGACTCCAGGGTGAGACACACTTTGAACGTGTTATCAGGCAAGACTAGTCTCTAGAAAAGTAAATCAAGCTTGAAGTAGAAGAAGAGGAGGAGGAGAATGAGGGGGAGGAAAACGAGGAGGAGGAGGAGGAGGAGGAGGAAGAGGAGGAGGAGGAGGAGATCAACAAGATGAATTAAAACAGTGGCTACAACAATGGGTTCAAATATAACTCCAATGGTAAGAATGATACAAAACCCAGCACTGTGTTTTCTTTTGTACATAGGATCCCTGTGTTTCACAATCAACTCAATGTCACTAAAAGCAACAGCAAAACAACTGTCCATACACTTAATTGGTGATAAACTTAAAAAAAAATCCCATTGAGTCCATTGCAACTCATACAGACCCAGAATATATAGAGAAGAATTGCTTCATAGGGTTTCCAAAGCAACAATTTCCTCAGAAATAGATAGCCACATCTTTCGTGCATGAAACAACTGGTGAGTTTCAACTGCCAACTATTCCATTAGCTGAACACTTAAGACAATGTGTCACTAAAGCCCCTTTTGATGATATAAATATGGATGATTTGAGTATGTGTTACTGAAAAGCAACTAGCAAAATTACTTTCAAATGGACAAAGACTTTTTAAGAAGATTCATTAATGTGCTTTCAGAATTGATCATGGCAGGATAATTGTTATGGTGTGATGGACAAGCTGAGTACAAAGACATACTTAGGGAAGTTCTTAGTAAATAGTAAGGGCTCAACAGACATTAGAAGCCAGGACTATTACAAGGAGATGGAGATATAGCTAAATGGGCTACATAAGAGAAAGAAAACCTTTCAAAGGTAGAGAACGAGGAAAGCTACAGAATCAAAATAGAGAACAATGCCCAAGGAGATGGACCGTCCTGGAACATAGATGAGGCAGGTGCATGACTAGAAGACACAGTAGGTGGAAATTTCTCTAATTCTTGGATCCAGATTTTGTCCTCTCCCTTGATTGTGGGTTAGAGCCAATGACTGGCTTATCCTGAATAAAGTGTGACAAAAGTGATGGGCCAGCAATGATTAAGCAGTAAAAGAGGGTGACTTCCATTTTCTACCTTTCTTGCTGACATTGGATGTTTCTCTCCTAATGATTTCCTCTGATGGCCACTGCTATGTGGTGAGCCCCATAGGACAAAGAGCTGTGGAAAGACTGGCCAGAACCATAAGAAGTTGATGAATGCCAAAGTCCCTATAAAGGCTCATAGAAGGACTTAAGCAGACAACTGAACTCCTGCTCAACAAAAACCAGAGACGGTGTTTGACTTCACTACGCATTTGGAGTAATTTGTTTGGTTGAAAGAAACGACTGATACAAGGAGTGACAGATTCATGAGCAATGGATTTTAAAAACAAAGATTTCTAATACTGCATTTTAACTCCATCCTGTTCTTGCTCTTTGCAGGCATCACGTACACATGACTCAACACCGAGACAAACTCTATCACACAGGATATAAGATGGCCTTATTACGTAGTTCAGTCTTAGCCTAAGTTTCTTTTTTCAACCAGGTTAAGTCTTTACATGTTTGTTTTGTTTTGTTTTGTGGGCATCACTGCCATGGTGGGAGTAGGAGGCCCAGGCTTGCTCCTGGAGAGCTACTGCTGGACTTGAACTGCCAACCCTGTGGGCTGCAGTCCCACACACAACCACTATGCCACTGGGGCTCAGCCCAAGTCTTTACACATTTTTATGCATGAATATGTACCCTTAGTGATACTTGAGAACCAGACACTAGTATTTAAAAATCACAGCAATGATAACAGAAAATCTGCAAGAAATTAGGCAAAAAGGAGCTATTTATTATCCAAGTATTAAGACCAAGCATATGGAATCAAGAATTCACTAAAACCTATGGGATAGTATAATCCAGTTATACTGGAGTATCAAAGGAATCTAGCCTCCAATAGATACATCATGGGCTTTAGTAGGTGCAGTTGTACGGCAATAATTATTATTTATTAAAGTTATAGAGAGCATGAGAAAGATATAAATAATAGAGTCAGACACATCTCATGGTAGCATGCTCACCTCAGTCCCACTTGGTGGTCCATGTGGAGAGAGAGTGGGGGGAAGGAAAGACATGGGGAACGGGACTTGGGAAGAGGGAGAGGGGCTGTGAGAGAGCCTGGTCCAAGCGGGTGAGAGAGAGTTTCTTTATTCTGCCCAAGCCTTATATACCTTTTGGAACATGCAAGTTCCTTAATTACAGGTATTGTGCTACATAACCCGTTATATGAAAGGGAAGTATTGGGATCCCATGTGACAAAAGCTGACCCCAGATTCCTGGATGTGGCTAAACAGGTTAGGCTAGTGTAGACCATTAACAGCAGAGTGTGAACCCCGCTCACTGGCTTCAAAGAAAGCTACCCTACAGCAGGGAATCAGACCTATCTTTTGTGTGAGGGGAAAAAGATCTGACAGCTGGAGCCTTTAGGGAGAATATCTAACTTCGGACTTCCACACCAGATGCTGTCAAAGCGTTGCTAGCATTTGCTTAATATTTTAGAGCATATATAATTGTGGTAAAGGCCTATCATTATCCCACACTCGAGGAACTGTAAGAACTGAAGGAGCTAAGATCCGTCTGTTGCTTTGACCTGCCTGAATCTCTGTCTTCTAGGCCCTGTGTGCTCCAAATCTGGAGAATCAAGTCCCCAGCAGGAGGTTAATCAACGCTCCATATATGACTGAAGTGGATTTTACCCTAGTTGCCTTATCTGCTAAGTTTCTTTGGAACTTAAGTCTATCTCTGAACTCCAGGTCTGGTGGCGAAGCTTGCTCCCTGTAGCTCTCAGTCTGCTCTTCTGGTTGCCAACTTATCGCAAGTGATGGCTCTCCAAGTATTGGCAACTGGCTTGGTCTCCTGTTCTATTGCCTCCAGAACCTATGGACTTATTGGAAATGAAATTGTTCCTGGAGAATCAAGAATTCAAGAGAATAGTATTTAGAAAACTCGCCCAGTTCCCAACTTCTATTACCCTCTGGTATCTGCTCTAGCATTTCACTCTAATGTTGGGACTTTTATGCAACTTAATATTGTGGGGAGATAAATGAGATTTTCCACTCCCATCAATAGTTACAGTCTCAGCAACTTTTCGGAGAACTTCTACCCTGTCTTCTAAGTTCCCCGTGAGTTCAAATTGAGTTGATGGCTGTATTGCTTTCTGTTTGGGTGCAATGTTTTGAGCTAACCATTTCTTGGGTGGGTATAATTAACATACTACAATATGTGCTCATCCTTGTTATAGCTCAGTATGTGAAGGCATGAATTTTGCATTGTCTACATAGGTTCGTCCTCTAGTGCTTACTAGCTGGTGTACCCTGGGCAAGTTATTTAATTTTGTGTTGCCTTTTCCTTATCTGGAGAGATAACTGGGTCAAACTTTACTGAGAGGAGAAAAAAAATATGTTCATTACATTCACAGACTCAGAGATCACAGGAGATCTGAGAGAGAGAGAGAGAGAGAGGAGTTGTTTGCATGACATAATAGGGACAGAGGCTGAAGAAAGTACATTGAGTTATGAAAGCAAACTAACAACATGAAGATTGTAAGGTCCCCCTTCATTCTCTTTTCAACAGTAATCTCTCATAAGATCCAAATGAGGGGTGACTGGAATAAAATGTGGCCCCTGACATGAGCTACACATGCCTCACACATGATTGATCCTCATGAGAAACCCATTATTTTCTTTCTTTGTTTCTTCTTTCGTTCTTTGGAGGCTATGGGATTCATTTACCTACCAAGTTGGGTTTGCGATGGCAAAATGTTAAGTATAGTTTAGGAAGTAAAGATTTTTTTGAAAAACAAAAAGAAATTTGGGGGCAGGGGGGAGGGCATCACAGCCCTGGTGGTGGGAGTAGGAGGCCCAGCCTTGCTCCTGGAGCTGCTGCTGCTGAATTTGAACCTCCAATCCAGTGAGCCGCAGTCCCACGCACAACCACTACGCCACTGGGGCTCAGCAACAAATTTTGTATTCCTTGTAAAAATCCTTCCCTACAAAATCTACTCCATTCTAGGCCCTCATTTCCTATGTAGAATGTGGAGCGCCAAAGGACACCAATACCCACACTCTGCTCAAACACACTGCTTCTGTTTCAGATCCATGGAAGATGCTGACAAACTGTATACAATGTGTAGCCCATGTTAAACGCTTAAATTGGCCTACTAAATTTAAGCGAAAAGCTCACTGATCTTAGGCATCCAAATATCCTAGATTTGAGTCCGAGATCTTTTGTTCTTCCCAAGATATTGAAAAAGTTTCCTGGTGTTAGTTTCAGCATGAAAATCATAGGTAATTCCTCTGCCATGCCTCATCAGATTATTAAAATGATCAAAGCAGGTGATATAGGTGAAAGTTGTATGGGAATTCTAAATTATTACTATGAAGTCTAGTTATTCAGATATCATTATCAGAATCCTTGTACATACATTTTTAATGGAATTTGACAACATGCAGTAATGTTAAAAGTGAGTAATTCCATTTTTAAGTGTCTACCCTAAAGAAATTCTTGTATGGTTGCATGTAGAAATACACTTAAAAATATTCTTACTACAAAGATAGTCAGGAAAATCATAAAACCCAAATTCTCATTAGTGGTTTCCTCTGGGGAGAGAGGAACAAGAACAGTATCAGTGATGGGTACTCATCAGCCTTAAATGTGACTTTAACGGTTCATTTATTCTAAGAGGATAGGGAGAGAGTTGAGGCAAATATGGAAAAGATTATATGAAAAACTGTTATCTGTTGTATATTTTAACACACTCTGTTGCCCTATTTTCACACATCCTTTAAAATCTTCATGATAGAATTCTCAGTAAAGAGAATTATAGACTAACTCAAGAACTCTTAGCAATCTCTATAGACAGAAAATAAAAGGAAACAAGATTTCCCCATTTATGTCTTACACCCGGGGTTCACTTCAGCAATAATGAAGAGAGTTACAACTTGAATTAACAACTTGAATAATCAATAATATTTATACGATTAAAACAATATTGTGGAATAACCTCATTCAAGATGAATGCATAACAATTATATGTGAACAGTGCATGGCAAGGTGTAAGATATGGCACAATAATAATAGTAATATAAGAAGAAGAAGAATTGCTGGGGGGATAGGATGAGGGAGGGAGGGAGGGGATAAAGGGGAGATAATATCCAAGAGTTCAAGAAGAAAGAAAAGGATGGTGGTAGCAATTGTACAATTATTCTTGATCTAATTGAGTATGGATTGTTATAATGTCTGTAAGAACTCCCAATAAACTGATTTTTGAAGATAAAAAAGAATAAACTTTTGTTTACTGGACTCGCTGCTCCATGGGCAGCAGTTCAAATTCCCAACCACTTCATGGGAGAAAAACAAGGCTTTCTACATTTTCCATAGAAGAGTTACAATTGACGGTGGGCTAGAAAGGGGGAACTGATTACAAGAATTACATATAGCCTCCTCCCTAGAGGACGGACAACAGAAAATTGGGTTCAGGGAGATGATAGAAAGTGTAGGATATGAAAAAATAATAATAATTTATATATTATCAAGGGTTTATGATGGGGTGGGGAGATGAGGAGTCGATACCAAGGGCTCAAGAAGAAAGTAAATATTTTGAGAATGAGGATGGCAACAAATGGACAAGTATACTTGACATGATGGATGGATGGATGGACGGACTGTGAGGAGTTTCACAAGCCCCCAATAAAATTATTTTTTAAAGTAATAAAGAGTTACAGTCTTGGAAGCCCAGAGGCAGTGCCATCTGTCCAATAGGGTGACTATGAGTTGCCATCACCTCAGTGACTTTGGTTTTGGTTTTTAAATCAAAAGGAAAAAACCTAAAACATTGTTTATAATACATAAAGTATGAATAGGCTACAGTTGGCTACAGGGGTGAATTTTTTAGGCAGGCTAAATATCAGCATACATGAATATACTTTTATTTCCCATCTGCTGCATACTTTTTTCCCCTTCTTAATCTATTGGTGAATATTCTGGAAGCTAAGAAAAGTGTTAAAATTAAATATATGACATTGAAGAATGTATAGAATACTTATATATTTTTGAGATAAAACATTACTTCAAAATTGCATGAATAATAATTGCATAGAAAAGTTACGAGCACCGAACATTTATCTGACAGATCCGATAATAAAGTCTTTAAGTCCATTTTAATGCAATCATCCTTATGATTCCATTCTGCAATGGGAAATGGCCTGGGGAAGAGAGCACCTAATAACTTGTTCACAGTCACACATCGAGTAGTATGCCCACCTCATCTTTTCTGGACATCTGGACAAATGTCATTAAATCCAGAGAAAAGGCAAATGGGATACCTATGGTCTTCTAAGAAGATTAGTATAGTAGTACTGAAAATAGATTGGTAGTCTCCCATCACTGATCTAGAGCTGTAATAAGGCACTGTTTGTGGCATCTTGTCAAGTCTTATATTGGTTCTCGGCCCCCCTCTCCCCACTCATTTAAGAAGCCCTAGCATCTGTCATGCATTCCATTCCACTGAAGATGCCTGGGATTCTCAGTCTGGCTAACTGAGCTGGAGGTATGACAAAGAGCATAGTCTAGCACCAATAAATAATCCCAGAAAGGCTTGCCTTGATATCTAAACTGGATTCTATTCCTAAGTGGAGACAGGCATCCACTTCTTAACCTATTCTGTTTCTCCTGCAAGTCAATTTTAGGTCTAGCTTTGATTCTCAACTGGTCTCTGGCGGATTTAGTCTTCAGTCGGGTCCTTATACTTTATTTTATCCAGTTCTAATTCCTCCAGAGAACATACATCTTTGGGCTGCCTTAAAGCTTACCACGGTGGTTTAAAAAAAAAAAAGTGGCCAAGAGATAAGCTATTTACTGGAAAAATGACACAGACAGTGGAAATGATCATTCGCATGAGGTGCTAGGTCAGTTTTGAAGACGAAGAGCTCATATGTTATCTGCAGCAAGATATCTGCAAATGGAATTCCCATATTTTAAAAAATGCAAACTGCTCCAAGAGAGAGGAAATATTGAGTGATATGGAAGGATTCCCTCAGGAAATTATCCCAGCTGCTAGCGCCCTAAGTAAAAGGAAGGAAATTAAAGCATTATTCATGGTAGTGGCTTTTCTTAGAGGAGGAAGCATCAGTAGCCTCAATCCGTTATATTTTCCAGGTGCGCTCTTCTGAAATCATAACGCAGGCAAAATCTGCAGCCGTGTGTCAGGAGGGACATTCCTTTTCCTTTGTTTTCCATTAGCCTGTTCAGTGTCCACGTTGCAGGAGAGGCTCTAAGAATTGGCTCTTGACGCTGGCAAGGTCTGCAAAATTACCGGACATGTTGAAATCCAGGGCACTCATGTATTTTCCCAGGCACTTAATGAGATGGTGGTTTGGAATTCTAGCAAAAACAAACGTATGCCCCTATGTGGCTTGGACGCCATCATCCTGTGCTGTGGGCGTACACCGTAGTCATGCTGGAGTGCAAAGGGACCATCAAAAGCCTATGCAATCTCTTTCAGGACATTTTCCCAGAAAATTCTCAAGTATCAAGGGGAAACTCCAAAGGGTGATGAGAGATGAAAGAGGGGAAGAAAAAAGTACCAAATAAGGAGCTAGAGGAATAGAAAGTGTAACAGAAGTAGAGGGGGTGGGGAGGAGAGAGGGAAATTTTTTTTTTTATTAATCACATTCTTGAAGGTTCTTACAGTTCTGGTCAACATCCATCGATCGATCCATCCATCCATCCTTTCATCCATCCATCCATCCATCCATCATGTCAAGTACATTCATCCATATGTTGCCAACATCATTTTCAAAACATTTACTTTGTACTAGGCCCATGACAGCAAAAGATTTCCTCCACCAACACCCTTCCTCCCCATGATCCCTAGATAATTGATGAATTATTACTTTTTTGAATATATTATACCAACTGCTGAGAGAGGAATTTCTATACTAGATTTATCTGTAAAACCAAGATTCCCGGCCATCAAGCAGATGCCAACTCACAGCAAGCCTCTAAGAGAGGGCAGAACTGCCCTCTGGGTTAATAAGACTGGAACTGTTTACAGGCACAGAAAACATGAAGAGTGATCTTCAACTGCCGGCCGGCCGTGGGGATTGCAGCCTGACTTGCAACCACTGCCTCAGCAGGGCTCCTCCGGTTGTTTTATTTTATTTATTTATTTATTTTTTAAGCAGTAAATATTTAAAGAAGAACTCTTTTCTCTGCCTCTTTGAAGCACATCGTTCTGCTATTCCTGGTTCCAGGTGGTCTGCCCGGCAAAGAATCCTTCTTGCAAAAGGAAACACATATCGCAGGCGGTGTCTTCAAAAAATAAATAGAGCGTGGACCCTGCCCTGCTGGTCTGGCCCCTTCCATCCTGTGCTGAACCCTGTGAGAACCTGGGGAACAAAAGCAGGGAATGCAGCCTGGAGGGCTTTAGGGAATCCGGTTTTCTAGTGTTCAAATCGGATATGTTGTTTTCTTTCTCCATGGGCTTCAGAAGGAAATGTGACTTGTCATTTGCTGCCCACCCCCCCCCCCAAATTTTCTGGAGGTGGGGTGGGGGAGGGTGCCTGAGGCTCTGTTAGTGCTAGTGTATAGTTCTCTGTATCTGATTTCCTTCTTGGAGTTCTCTGTGATTTCTCACCAGGCAGGCATTCCATTGTCGTGAGGCAAGAGGATGTGGGCGTCTGGGGGTGGCTGGAGCTGCAGCCCTGACCTCACTCCCACTGAGCCCCAGCAAGAGCGTGCAGAGCTACATGGATGGGAGACTCAGAAGAGCGCTCATTAAGCAAAGATGCTGTCATTGGGAGGTCACTTTACTACAGCAGGCTCCCGTGAGAGGAAATCGAATCAAGGCACTTCCCTGCCGACCAGAAAGAGCCAGCCCCCGTCAGTGGGTCTCCTCAGAAGAAATGCTCACTGTGTCTCATTCAGGGGGCAAGGTTCCTTCCATCAGACACTCCGCGGTGACTGAGCAGAAAGTGCAAACATCTTACCAAATTAGTTGCAATCGGAGTTGGCGTTAGGATCTGCACCCCATGGGGCCGCATCAGTGGGTCAGTGAAGGGTTCTTGGCGTTTCTTAAAAAGAGCAGCCTGAATGTCTAAAAAATGCATTTCTGCAATAAATCTGCATCCTCGTGTGGCTCAAAAGAGAGAGATTTTGTCTCAAGCCTAGTGCTAGGGACGGATGGAACTCAACACAGCCCAATCCCACCTGTGTCCCCTTTTTATTTTCTGCTGAAACACTGATGGTTGCAGGAAAAGAAACAGCCATAATTCATTTATTCCGTTAGGCATGTGCCACTCATTCATGCATCAAATGTACAGCCACCCCTCGGAGACAAAATTTGCTGATGCCGATCAAGCAAAAGAGAGGCTTTCTTTTACTTTCTTTCATTCGATTCCCATTCATTTCCTCCACTTGCTGCATTTTGCTTTGGACAGCTGGAAGTTAAGAGTAATGGCTACGAATGAGGGGGAGGGCAGGGTGGGGACCCAAGGCCCATTTGTGGGCAATTGGTCACCCCCTTACAGGAGAGTCACAGGGAGGGGACAGGCCAGTCAAGGTGCAGTGAGGCAGCAGTGAAGAATACAACTTCCCTCTAGTTCCGCAAGGCTTCCTTCCCCCAACTATCATGGTCCCGAGTCTACCTTACAAATCCACCTGGACTGGAGGAGGTACACTGGTAGAGATGGAAGCTGGAGATACAGGGAACCCAGGACAGATGAACTCCTCGAGGAGGTTGGTGAGATTGGAGCTACTGGATGGGTGGAGAGAAGGTGGGCTAGGGAGACGGAACCAACTACAAGGATCTACACATAACCTCCTATCTGGAGGACAGACATCGGAGGAGTGGACCGGAAGAAACATCGAGCACTGTAAGATATGACAGAATAATAAAAATTTACAAAGTATTGGGGGTTGGTGGGGGGAGGGGGAGCAAGGATAGAGGGGAAAGGATGGGAAGGAAGCTGGTATCAAGGGCTCAAGTGGAAAAGCACCTATTTGGAGAATGATAACGGCAGCAGGCATGTGAAGGTGCTTGGCGCCGTATATGTATTTGTGTATTGTGAAAAACGATGTAGGAGCCCCCAATAAAATGATTTTAATTTTTTTTTTTTAAAAAGAGTAATGGTATGGGGGCTACCTGTGTGGGTTGACCGCACCCACCGAGAGGACCCGCGGGGACTAAGTCTGGTGCAAGAAGAGCTCTGCCATATTGGTATGTGGAGATAGTCTCCTCTCCGGTACTTGTGTCCGTGTACCCAGAGCATTGTGATTCTGACTGTGACTTCCAGGGTGAGGCCCACAGGTTCTGTCCTGCCCCTGCCACCTCACTCTCATCTGCATACTCACAAACGTACTGTGTTTCCGAGGCGTCCACTGTCTGCTTTTGCTGCACAGGGACATGATTGGATACACGAGCGGACAAAGATTCCCAGCGTGTGAGTGGCAGTGCCGAGTCCCGAACCAGTGCCTGGCCCAGAGCAGGCACCAAGATGGAATGAAAGAATGGAGGCCAGAGCGATTACCTGACAGAGACACTGGAATACTTTCCACTTCATCTTTGAAATCCCAGAGCTGCGGTGCTAAACCTGTGGGTGGCAACCACTTTAGGGGTCGAATGACCCTTACACGGGGGTTGCCCAGTTCATAACAGTAGCAAAATGACAGTGATGAAGTAGCAACGGAAATATTTTATGTTTGGGGGGGGGGAGGGGGGTGTCACCACAACATGAAAGGATCACAGCATAAGGAAGGTTGAGAACTATTGTCCTAAAGCTTTCCCCTTATATGCAGAAATGAAATCAGTCGGCTTATCTAATTACAGAATTCAAAATGATTTCGAAATGGTTCTACTTGTATCTTCTCCCTCTACTTTTCTAGGTTTTTTTCCCTTGTTTGTTTTGCTAGACTGTGATTCTGCCTCTTCGGGTTTTTCTACTAAAAAACTTGTTAGAAGGCTTCAGTTATAGGGCTGGCCCTGCTTTCAATTGCCATTTGACTTTCACTGTGACGACTGTACAGGCTCCTTACAGGGAAGGAAGTTGAGATTTCAACTCACATACTTCGGACACGTTGTCAGGAGGGACCCACTGCTGGTGGAGGACATGATGTTTGATAACGCAGAGGGCCAGCAAACAAAGAGGAAGGCCTTAACAAGATGTCTGAACATGGGGGCAGCAGCCATGAACTCAAACATAAGAAAAATTGTGAGGGTGGTCCAGGACGGGGGCAGTTTTTCATTCTGTTGTACAGAGAGTCACTGTGATTTGGAACTGACTCGGCGGCATCTACCAATGACTATGGTGCCTTCTAGCCTTATTTTAAAACAACGAAGGTAATATCAGATGACCTTTTAAAAATAATATTGAAAGGTCATTTTACTGGGGGCTCTTACAGCTTATGACAATCCACAAATCAGTTTTATCAAGCTTATTTGTACATATGTTGCCATCATTGTTTTCTAAACATTGACTTTCTGTCGAGCCTTTGGTATCAGCTCCTCTTTTTTTCCTCCCAGGAAATGCTCCTTTTCAGTCTTCCCATTGTATTATCTATATGTCGGCCAGTGACTGTCAATCAAGTCACTAGAAATTATTTTCAACTTTTGTGATCCAGACTGTTGCAGAGTCTTAAAAAACAACATGACATGTAGAAAATGTTGAATTTGTATGCAATTTCTGTGTATTTTTCACCAAAAGAAAAAATTAAAAACATGGTGACAGGCCCTACCTAACCAACCGTAATTCACATAGCTATTGAATAGCAAACTTCAATACATGAAAAATCCCCTGGACCAAATATTTTCTGACAGCATCAGGGGCAGATGGGTGTTTTTTTCTCTTTGCTAATGACTCTAAGCAACAA
>PVJH01007320.1:54346-94089 GCA_004026705.1 Nesogale talazaci | reverse complement strand
CAAAAATAATAATTTATAAATGATCAAGGGTTCATGAGGGAGGGAGGGGAAAATGAAGATCTGATACCAAGGGCTCAAGTAAAAAGCAAATGTCTTGAGAAAGATGAGGACAACAAATAAACAAATGTGCTTGACACCATGGATGGATATATGGATTGTGATAAGAGCTGTACGAGCCCCCAATAAATGATTTTTTTTAAATGTTCATAACAGCTCTAGTCATAATTGACCTATTCCAAAGCAATTCAAAGGGTGGACGGTTAAACAGACTGTGATACATCCATACACTGGAAAACTACTCAGTCATAAAAAGAAACCTGTTTATACACACAACTTGGATGGCTCTCAAAGACAGCGTTTGAGTGAAGAAGCCAGTCTTCAGCAAATTTCAAGCTGTAAATTCCATTTGTATGACATTCTGGAGAAGGTGACAAAACTATAGTCATGGAGAATAGGTCAATAGTTTCCAGACATTGAGCATAGCAGGAGGACATGACTTCAAAGTGACTTTTATGGGGAGATAGACTGTTTTCTATCCCGATGGTGATGGTGATGGTATGGAAGCATACATGTGCTACAGCACTGGTGGTTTCGTGGTAGCAGTCTCACCTTATATGTGGGAGACAGGTTTGATTCCAGGCTAAAGCTCCTCCTGGGCAGTCTTCACTGCCTGTCAGTGGAGGTTTGTGTGTTACTATGACACTGGACAGGTTTCAAGGATGTTTCCACACTAAGAAGGACTAGAAAGAAAGACCTGAATCTTTACTTTTGAAATTCAGCCAATGAAAACCCAATGGATCCCAACATTGTGGGGATTTCCTAGGTCTGATCAGTGTTTCATTCATTGTGCGTGGGGTTAGTATGATTCGATGGTGACTTGGTGACAGAAAAGGCAACTTGCTTGAAAGTTCACAGAACTGTGGAAATGCACTGACCCACTGGCACACACGCACATCTTCGAGTGGGGGGTGTGTGTGCCCCTTAGTGTATGCAACATCCAGTAATTTGTTTGGGAGAGTCATGATCTCATTTTTCTTTTAAAAGGAAGATTTGGTCCATTCACTATTTTGCTAGACACACGTTACCTCCTGTAGAAGTTAGGGCCTTAAATTTGAAAAAAGCTTACCTATCTTCCTACTTTCCTCCTGAATGCCACAGGTCCCCTCTTCCTCCTCTTCCTTTCTTCTTCCTATGATTTTATCCAATCCTAACCTGTCTCTTCTATTATAATATGTTTATACCTGTGGAGGCAGGAATAGAGCACGTTTTGAATGTTTGCAATGGATATTGACCTGGGAACCCCCGGGCGCACCGTGGCCTGCCCTACCTGTGTCTCTGATTGCCCGATAGCCCTACAGATGCCCTGCATCCACCCCCTTTGTCATCTTCCTCCTCCTCCTCGTGTTTCTTCCCTCTCCCTTGCAAGTGGGAAATAGCCACGGTGGAGATGCTGCTCTTAATAAAGAGATAAGCAGATTAGGACTGGCAGAAATTAGGCCCTGCAAAGCAATCATGCTGAAGATATAACAGAAATTTAATGAAAATTGAAACTACAATCCATATTATGTAGCTATTAAAAAGGATGTTTATGAGGAATTTGAAATGCCATGAAAAATGCTTGTATCACCACATTGAGCAAGAAAAGAGGAAAATACAAAATTATATGTACAGTTGATCACAGTTATATTTTAAAAGATGTCGAGTAAAAAGACTAGAGCCAAGCACACTATCATGTGGGCCATGATTGACTCGCAGCGAGAGGGCCTGTCTCCTCACCACTTTTTCCTGTAATAGATATCGGGGGGAAAGTTTGTGGGAAAATGGAATAAGAGATGATGGAATCTTTTGAAGGTCCCTTGTGTAGTGTAGTCCTGTGAGTCAGCCTTGACTCAATGGCAGTGAGTCTCGTAGTTTTGCTTTTGGTGCCGTCGAAGGAGCCCTGCTGGCATGTTGCTTAGGCATGGGGTTCCTAACTAAAAGGTCAGCAGTTCACAGCCACCAGCCACTCTTCCAAACCAAGACAAGGCTTTCTAGTCCCATGAAGAGTTACCGGGACTGAGCCCCGGTGGCGTAGTGGTTGTGCGCCGGACTGCGGCCCACTGGGTTGGAGGTTCAAATCCAGCAGCAAGGCTGGGCCTCCTACTCCCACCACCAGAGGGCAGTGAGGCCCCCCCCAAAACAAAAACAAAAACACAAAAAAAGAGTTATCGTCCTTGGATGGGGGCAGCTCTCCCCTGCCTTAATAAGTCTCTCTGAGCTCGAACTGACTCGCTGGCAAGTGAGTGCAGTTCAGTTCATGCAGTTCAAATATATTCTAGGAAAACAAAACCTGGTGAAAGATATTTTTTTAAAGAATGATCACGTCTGCCTAATTTACATTTGTCTTTCATATTACAAAAATGTTAGCACTTCGTCTTAAAAAGACACTTTGGAGTTGAAGATGAGAAAAAAGTGCAAAGGCAATTCCATGGAGAAAGACTAGTCTTTTCAACAGTGGAGTGGGAACAATTAGATGTCCATTGCAAAAAGAGAAAGAACTTGAACTAAACTTCACGTCTTTCATGAAAATTAAAGTGAATCTAAATATAGAATGATAAAACCTTGTTTAAAAAAACCTAGGGCAACACGAGGATACACCGACTGTACTCTAATGAGTGGCACAGAATGGAACACTTACAAATGGTTCAGATGGCCAATTTTATGTCAAATATATTATATAATAGAAATATCATGATGTCAAATACATTTTACCACAATAAAAAAATATGACCTAGCAAGTACCAGGACCAGGCCCTTAAATGATGATTTGATTTTTCTCGCACCTACTATGTTGTCAGAGTTCTTTGCACAAAAAGTGGCCAACACCAAACCTCTACAGCAAAGCCTCTCAAGACCCCCCCCCAGCCCCCCACCTCTAGCACACATATACAATGTTACCTTCTGTGGCCTGCATTCTTGACTAGGTCTCTCATATAATAATCACAGAAAGCTAAAGCACCAGGCATGAGACATCATTAACAAGTCAGCTTTCTTTTGCACAATGTCGCCAAGATAGACACCCTCAAATAAATCCACATCTGTCTGCGCCTGTAAAACCTCCCTGTGAAAACCTTTCGCTTCTCTATTTTTCCAGCCTGGTCACTCCCAAATGGTCACAGGCTCCCCAGGGCTCAGCTTCCCCCACTCCCCCCATTCAAGTCCGGCCCCAGGGCTCGTCAAACATCTTCCCCTTTGTATCCAATGCCCTTCTCTTTCACCACTGCTTCTCCTGATTGACAGAGTCAACCTGTCAATCAAGGGTCTTGCTCTACAGCCTTTGAGGAGTTAATGTGGGGCCCCTCGGCCCACTGAGTTAATGCCTGTCTTCTCCAGCCAGGGCATTCTTCCCCTTGGGGCTAAGACCTCTCCCAGCCTGCCCACTGCTGCCCCTGAGTGTCCTGCAGGCCTCTCACAATGCTTGGCCGCCTTCATTAGCCTGGCGGGACTTGACGGGGGAGCCCTTCTCAGTTCAGGGGCCCATTCACACTGATCCCCGCCTCTCAAATTCAGCATTAGGCCACCTGACCCCTGTCGGCAACAATTTCTGTGACAAGGCTCAGTGTGGGAAAGGCCAGTGACAAACTATTCAGAAGGAGCAGGCCCCACATGGCCTCCTTTGACTCTGCCCATCTCCCAGAGCTGCTCTCTGCTGCCTGGGCCACGGGGTGAGTGGGTGGGGGCAGGCTGCTGGGCCAGGGGGCTGGAGGGTGCCAGAACTAGAGTATGTAACACCTTCCCTCCTGGGCCTGGCCTGAAACTGTGGGTTCTCGTAGAGCATTTCAGACAGGCTCCCACATTCTCTGCTAACCATAAAAACAGGGAACATCATCAAAGGAGGAGCGAGCATTAGGTTGAAACTATTATGGTGGAGCGATACTGAACTAGGCCCAACGGGACAGGAAGTAGGGTGAGAACCCCAGCCGGGTGACAGGAAAGAGGCTGAGATAAGGTGACTGATGGGGAGGGGAGGGAGTCTAGAGGGAAAGAGGAGAGAGAGGGAGGGGGAAAGAAAAAGAGGAAAGAGAAAGAACCAGAAGTGGGTGGTTGGGAGAGGGAAAGGGGAAGAGAGGAAGAAGATGAGGAGAGGAAAGGAGAGAGGGAGTGAAAGAGAAAGAGAAAATGAGAATGACGGGCTTTGGTTCGAGGAGGTTCCTAATAGGCACCCAGGCCCTGGTTCCAGCAGGGACCTCATAACTTGGCAGGAAAAGGAAGCCCCTCCCCAGGCCAAGGAGGGAGCTGCGATGATGGAGACATGGAGCATAGGGAGGGCATGGAAAACCCAGTCGGCAGTGAGGCATGTCAGTGGCACCCCTGTGCTGAGGCCGAGGGAGAGAGCTACAGGAGCCACGGGCTCAAGGTTCAGGTCCTTATGACCAAGCTGCTGACTGTCTTGTCTCTCCTATTGTTCACAGAGCTGGAGAACTGGGGGAGGACCAACATTTCACAATGAGGAGGCCTTCCACAGTAAGGGGGTCCTTTAGTCACCTGCTTCCTCACCTGCCTTCTCCCTCACTGCCAAGAATTCAGAGGTCACCAAAAAACAACCCAAATTCCCTGTGGGAAGAACTGCCCCGTGGGTCACTGAGATTGGAACTCTTGATGAGAGTAGAGGTTACGAACGGCTAACCTTGCTGTTAACCGCACAGATCGTAACCACTACGCCACCAAGCCTCCTCCACAGAGGTCAGAGGTAGAAGGTATTTTGTCAAAACACTAAACACAAATTTATAAGGGTATAGATATAAGCATGCATACATGTAAATATATTAATTTAAAATGTTAGGGATATAAGTTGATGGACCTATATTTTATGTTAAATATTAAGATGGCAATTGGACTTTGGGCCTCTATGCAAGGCTTCCCTAAACACAAGGATACTTTGCTCTAATAACCTGGCACTCTTTGATAGTCACCTTCCTGACAGGTCACTGAAGACAAAATGAGTGCATAAGCAAATGTGGGGAAGAAAGCTACCAATAGCTATAGCATCTGATGTTAAACAAGCAACCATCTAGCAGGGAAGTAAAAAAGCCCACATGGAAGAAGCACATCAGCCCGTGTGATCATGATATCAAAGATCCAAAACAAACAATTATATTAATGTGAATGAGGGAGGGGAGTTGACGTGAAGGCCCAAAGTCCATCTGTAGACAATTGAACATTCACTCACAGAAGGGCCACAAGGAAGGGATAGCACTGACAAAACATACAACATTCCTCTAGTTCCTGAATGCTTCCTCCTCCCCACTATCATGACCTAGTTCTACCTTACAAATCTGGCTAGACTGGAGTATGTAATTGGTACAGAAAAGCACTCTCAACATATGTTTTCCAGGACATATAAATCCCTCAGAAACTGTAGTGGGGAAATGAAGATGGCAACATGTGTACAAATATGCTTGCTACAAATGATGTATGGAATGTTATAAGAGCTGTCAGAGCCCCCAATAAAATCACTGGAATTTTTTTTTAATCTGGAGGCGAAAACAATGGTAACATGGGAAAGGGGAAGGCAGGGGAAAGGAAGTGAGTGTTAACAAACCCAGGAAAAAACAAGTGATCTAAAATTGACAGCAAGGAGGGTGTAGGATGCCTGATGGGGTTTGATCAAGGGCAATGTAACCAAGATTAATTACTAAAACCAAGTGAAAGCTGAACATGATAGTGGGACAAGAACTAGGAGGAAAAGAATATCTATAGAAGTCTAAATACAGGCATGCACATGTGTAAATATATAATGACAGAGAATAGATCTATGTACATATATTTGTATGTTAAGGTAGTAGATGGACATTGGGCCTCAACTCAAGTACTCCCTCAACACAAGAACACTTTGTTCTAACAACCTGGCATTCCACGATGCTTATCTTCCCAACATGATTGTTGAAGTCAAAATAAGCAAATATAGTGAAGAAAGCTGATGCTATCCGGCTATCAAAAGATATAGCATTTGGAGTCTTAAAGGCTTGCAGATAAACAACTGACTATCTAGCTAAGAAGCAAAAAAGTCCACTTGGAAGTAACACAACACTCTGTGTGATCATGAGGTGTTGATGGGCTCGGGTATCCAGCATCAAAGACCCAGACCAAAAAAAAGTCATGTCAACGTGAATGAGGGGAAATGTGGAGTGGAGACCCAAAGTCCATCTATAGACAATTGGATATTTTCTTACAGAAGGGTCACAAGGAAGGCGCAAGCCAGACAGGGTGCAGTTGAAACATATAACTTTCCTCTAGTTCTTCCTTCCCCCTACTACTATGGCCCCAATTATACTTTACAAATCCAGCTAGACCAGAACATATACACATGCACATGTGTAAATATATAATGATAGGGAACAGATCTATGTGCATATGTTTATATATACTGGAACTGGAAACATAGGGAATCCAGGACAGATAAAGTCTTCAGGACCAATAATGAGAGTAGAGATAACAGGAGGGCAAGGGGAGGATGGGGGAGAAGAGGGGAACTGATTACCTTGATCTGCATATGAGCCCCTCCCAGAGGGACAGACAACAAAAAACTGGGTGAAGTGAGACATCAGTCAGTGTAAGACATAAAAAATATATTTTATAAATTGTCAAGGGTTCATAAGAGAGGGGAGAAGGGGAAAAATGAGGAGCTGATACCAAAGGCTCAAGTAGAAAGAAAGTATTTTGAAAATGATGATGGCAACATATGTATAAATGTGCTTGATAGAATGGATATATGTATGGATCATGATAAGAGCTGTAGGAGCACCAATAAAAAATGATTAATATATAAAAAAGAAATAGTAATGGGTGTAGCAATACATGAAGATAGGGGGAGGTTTGGGGGGAAAGGGAGAAAGAGGGGGAACTGATCCCAGGGTTGGATATACAACCTCCCAATGAGGGATGGATAATAAAAATGTGGGTAAAGAGAGAAAATGAATGGTGTAGGATACCAAATAACATTAATAATAATATATAATTGATGGAGGATTCACCAGGGTGGGAGGGTGTATTCTTGATCAATTGTTGTTGCTATTTTATATCTTACACTGTCCCTTGTCTCCATTCATCTATATTTCTGTTATTTGTCCTTTTGGGGAAGGGGGCTATATATATCCTATCTTGTGATGGGTCCCCCCTTTCTCACCCTTCCTCCTCCCTGACCATTCTCCTACATTCATGATATTGCTACTCCTGTTACTGTTCCTGAGGGGGTTATCTGTCCTGGATTCCAAGTGTTGAGAGGTTTTATCTGTACCAATGTTTGTTCTCCAGTCTAGCTGGATTTGTATGGTAGAACTGGGTCATAGTAGTGGAGGAGGAAGTATTCAGAAACTAAATGTGTGATTCATCAGTGTCGTACTATGCCTTGGTTGAATTATCCCTTCCTTATACCACTTCTGTGGGGGGATATCCAATTATCTACAGGTGGGTTTTGGGTTTCCACTCCACACCTCCTCTTTCACATCAGTATTGTTTTGGATCTTTTGATACCTGATACCTCATCCCATCAACACCTCTTGATCACACAGGCTGGTGTGCCTCTTCCTTGTGGACCTATTTGCTTCCCTGCTAGATGACCACTTGTTTGACTTCAAGCCTTTAAGACTGCAGATGCTATATCTTTTAATAGCCAGGCATCATGCACTCTCTTTGCCACTATTTGCTTATGCACTCATTTGGTCTTCAGTGATCATGTCGGGAAGGTGAGTATCAACGAGTGCCAGTTTATCAGAACAATGTGTTCTTGTGTTAAGGGAGGCCTTGAGTAGAGGTCCAAAGTCCATCTGTTATCTTAATACTTATCATATAAATATATGCACATTGGTCCCTATCCTTTTCATTATAAATTAATATATTTACATATATACATGCCTATAGCTATACCTCTATAGTTTTGCCTCCTATTTCTTTCCTCTATTTTCTTTCCCCTTTCTCCTATCTCACTAGCATGCACACCCTCCATTCAACTCTCAGTATTTCCTCTCAGATACATTGCTCTTGATCAAGTCTCACCCAGCATTATACGCCCTCCTCTCCATCAATTTTAGTTCTCTTGTTCTTCTCCTATCAAACAACCCTTTTACTGTGTACACAGATTCTGTGGGTCAGGAATTCAGACAGGGGCAGTTTGTCTTTGCTTTATGATGTCTGGATAGACACTACCTGAGCCACTGGAAGTTCCTTCAGTCCTGGGCCCAGCCGGCTAGGCTTAGCTCAGATATGGCTGGTCTTTAGGGCACCCTGGACAGGTCTCCTAGATGGCTTGGCCTTCTCACAGCCTAGTGCTGGCTTCTGAGATGGAACGTCTCTGGAAAGACCTCAAAAAGCAAATATCCCAGAAGACTCAAGTAGAAGAAGCTACATGGCCACTGCTGACCTAACCGGGGAAGTCATTTCATGTCACTTCCACTGTATTCTTTCAGTCATGAAGGCCATCTCAGATTCTCCCTGCCCCTCTCCACAATATCTAGATCAGTGGTTCTCAACCTGTGGGTGGCGACCTCTTTGGGGAATCAAACTACCCTTTCATAGGGTTCGCCCAATTCCTAACAGTCACAAAATCATAGTTATAGTAACGAAAATAATTTTATCGTTGGGGGTCACCACAAAACGAGGAACTATATGAAAGCGTCATGGCATTAGGAATGTTGAGAACCACTGCTGTAGATGGAAGGAATGTCAAAGAAGTTACATACTTGTTTACAACTTTAGATGGTGTCCGTGGGCTAATTCTATTCCTCGACAGTTTTCTGGAGGTTTCTGAGATGGATGTGCTGAAAAATGAAGCCAATTTCTTAATAGTGACATCGATAGGCTTATTGAAAATTCCAGATCTAAGAGTCCTGCCTTAATTGAATAACAGCTTGAACCAGGGCAGCCACCAGCAGCGGATTCCTGCCAGAATGAACTTAATGCATATCAGTACAAATAAATGATTGTTCTATCTGTTGGTGGGATGAGAAAGTGCACATAGTGAACTCAAACAAGGAGGGGAGGAAGCATTTAAGGGAGAAGGGCATGCCAGTAGTATTTTATTAATTAGCAAGATGGCGCAGGTGAAAGTGATTATTGTATCTGTTGGTGGGAAGAGCAAGTGCATAACGGGACCGCAAGCAAGGAGGGGAGGGAGCATGCAGGGGAAAGGGGCATGCCAGAGAAGCCTTTGACTAATTAGCAAGATGGACATGCGTACACTGGCCTCTCCCTTTGGAGGCCATCTCAGAAACTGAGCTGGGGCAGGTCTACTCTGCCCTACAGTGTCGCAATGAGTCGGCCTCGACTCCATGGCAGTGAGTTTGTAAGTTAAAAAAAGCCATCATCCATCTGTCAGTTTGTCAGACTGCGGTAGCTTGCATGTTGCCGTGATGCTGGCAGCTATGCCACCAGTATTTCAGATACCAGCAGGACTACTCATGAGAGACACGTTGCAATACAGCATCCAGACTAGACAGACTCAAAAGAAAGACCTGCAGCTAGATCACAACAAAACCTTGCTGAACTCACTTCCTTGGGACCTGCCATTGGGGGGGATCGATTACTAGAGAAGATTCTCATGTTTGGTGATTCAGAGAGGCAGCAAAGATGGAGGACAGTCAATGAGATGGACTGGCATGGCAGCCACATGGTAGCTTGGACATGCTGGTGATCGTAGGATACCATAAGTCTAGACAACGTTGCCTTCTCTTTTTTATGAGGCCATCATGCATCAGAGTCTACTCTCTAGCAACTCTCTCTCTCTATTTCTAAAGCAAAGCAATCATTCTAACAGGAGCCACCTCAGGATGTAAAGTTTGGCTCTGCCATGGGTCAGCCAGATGGTTTTGGACAAGCCACTTTGGCTTTGGCTTTGAGGCCTCCAGTCCCTCAGGGAGAATATGAGGGGGGGGGATTTTAAGGTGCTTGCATACTGTGATTTCAACCCAGCGCAGGGCCTCCAGTAGGTCAGGTGTTTGGTTAGTGCAGGATGCCAGGTTTTTGCTTAGCAGGGCTTGCTGTGCTGATGCTAACACACTCACGGGTGGGTAAGTCAGGTGCAAGAAGTAAGATAGAAGAGGACGTGGGGGGCTGAGCCCCGGTGGCGTAAGTGGTTGAGTGCGGGACTGCAGCCTGCGGGTTTGGCGGTTCAAATCCAGCGGCGGCTCTCAGGAGCAGCACTGGGTAGCGCCCACGACCACCAGAGGCAGTGATGCTCCTCCCCCCCCCCAAAAAAAAAAAGAAGAAAAGGATGTGGAACAAGGGCTATATTGCTGATGTTAGATGGGTCCTGGAGAGAATATCAGGGAGATGTTTGCTTATGCTTTATTGATCATGCCAAGGCATTTGACTGTGTGGATCATAACAAACTATGGATAACCTTGAGAAGAATGGGAATACCACAACACTTCATTGTGCTCACGAGGAACTTGTACATGAATCAAGAGGCAGTTGTGGGAGCAGAAAAAAGTAACACTGCATGGGTTTAAATCAGGAACGGTCTCTTCTCACCATAGTTGTTCAGTCTGTATGGTGAAGAATGTTGAAAGCACAATGGACTACTACAAGGACAAATGGATCTGTCTTGGAGGAAGTACAGCCAGACCGCTCCTTAGAGGCAAAGAGTGTGAGACTTACAGCCTTTGGAGGTCTGTTTCTCCTGAAAGACCGGTTCCTGCAGAAGGACAGCATACTTGGGAAAGTAGAGGGGCAGCGAAAAAGAGGAAGGCCCTCAAGGAGATGGAGTGACACAGTGAGTGCAACAATGGGCTCAAATACACAGCAACAAGGACAACGAAAAGGTAAGGATTGTTCATCAGTAGAAAAATAATCAATATACTCCACCATAGAAATTAAAAGATAAAAAAGCCACACAATTATATTAGTTGAAACAGAAAAGGCATTTGACAATGTCCAACAGTCATTCTTGGTAAAAAATGAATGATACCCATTTGTGTGTCTCTGTGTCTATTCCAATTTCCTTAGAACTCAGAAGTGATTAAGGTTGGGAGTCCACATACACTGGCAAGACCTTTTTACAAAAGGGCACCAACTCTTCAGGATCTAAGGCCAGGAATGCAATACAGACCTTGTTGCTGTTGTTATAGGTACCATGAAGTAGGTTCCGACTCACAGCCACCTTACATGCAACAGAAGCAAACACTGTCCAGCCCTGCACCATCCGCACAATTGTTCTGTTTGAGCCCATCATTACAGCCACTGTGCCAGTCCATCTTGTTGAGGTTCTTTGTGGCAGTCATGAACTCTTGTGTCAATTTCAGGATTGGGAGTGTAGGGGTGGAGTCTAGCCTGTCAGTCTGGAGATAGCCAATGAGACCTCTGTGTGGGCGTGGTCTTCTGAGGATTCTGAGAGAATCACAGCTCAGTCCCTTGGAGATAGTCTACTGATATGACACAAGACTCAGTCCTTGGGAGACATTGCAGCTGTTAAGATAACGTGGCAGTATGTTGATAGACGCTGAGTCCTGGAAACTGGAGGAGCCGGAGGAGAAGCCACATGGGCTTACCCTGATGAAACTAGACCTCTGAAGCTGGAATAGACACGTAGAGACTCCTGCCAGTGCTGAGATGCTTGAAAAGCTTCAGAAAGGCCCCCACCAGCGCTGAGATACTTCTACCACCAAGGATATGCAAGACTCTGCACTCACTGCTCAGTAAGTGTCCTGGCATCATTGCATGTGCCTCGTGAATCTGAAGAAGATTTTACAGACTAGTATCAGACATATGGACTAATATCATACTTGTGGGCTTGGACTGGATTGGGTTCTATTCAATGTCCCATTCCTCTTATATATAAACCTTTCCCTTATGCATGTTTATGAATTTGTTTCTCTAGTCTACCTGGACTAACACACTCTTTCTCTTTGGGCCACTGTTGCTTGCAGTTTAACTTAACTGTAACTGGTGCAGATAGCAAATGTCATAAGGGAAATAATCAGATGATTTGGTGCATACTGCTAAGGGGTGATTGAGGTTTGCCAGGCCCTCCATGGCATAGGTCTAGAACAGGCTGAAGCCAGGAAACCCTGTCAAGCCTAGAAATATACTGGGGGATGCCTTCTGGATGCTCTCAAGTTTATTCCACAACCTACAGGTTATTTAAGGTGTGGATGACTGAGATGATCTTGTGACAGTGATGAAGGGCTAACTTCACATTTAAGTTTGTGCTGAAGGTGTCATCAGGGCTTACCTTTTATATAGTTATTTCCATATTCATTTACAATCATTGTTATTAACTCTTCTCAAATGGGCCTAAACCCATGGTGACCCACTCCCAACAGAACATCGCATCACCTGGTCCTGCACCACCCCCACTGTGGCTTGTGGATCAGACCATTGTAATCCATGACGTTTTCGTTGACATGCTTTCCAATGTAAATCACCAGACCTTTCTTCCTAGTCTCTCTTAAGCGAGAAAACTCTGCTGAAACATATTCAGCACCATAGCAGCACACTGACAACTCCACTGACAAGCTAGTGGTGACTGCATATGGGGTGCATCAGGCATAAATTGAATTCAGGTCCCAGAATGGAAGGAGGGATTAAGTGTTTGTCTGATAACTGAAAGGCCAGTGGTTTGAACCCACCAATCACTCTGTGGGAGAAAGATACAGCAATCTGGTTCCATAAAAATCGCAGCCTAGCAATCCCCTGGGGGTCGTTTTAGAGTGCTAACTGGGTCTCTGAATCAGAATTGACTTGAGGGCATGGAAGGCAACAATCAGGAAACTGATCTACCAGTACCTCATTCATTTGTAATAATTGTTGTTAAAATAATAATGATGACGATTGCTGTGAGGCACCCTGGAGCTGGCTCTGACTCTGCGACACTCTAGACAAGAGAACAAAACCACTACCCAGGCTTGTGTCATCCTCACAGTCGTTCCTGGCTTGGAGCTCACTGTGGTGGCCTCTGGGTTCATCGGTTTTATCGAGGAGCTCCCTTTTGCACACCGAGCCTAGACTTTACCAAGCATGATGGCCTCCAGGGCCTGGTCCCTTTTGATGACACGTCCAAAGATGACATGTCTCTCCAGCCTTGCTTCTAAGGAGCATCTGTCTGTAGTTCTCTCAAGACAGGTGTGCTTGTTCTTCTGGCAACCCCCGCTGCCTCTAAGATGCTTTGCCAGTACCGCAGTGCAAATGCACCAACCCTTCTCCGGACGTTCTGATTCACCGTGTAGCTTCGGGATGTATGTGAGGTGATTGACGAAACCGTGGCGTGGGTCAGGTGTGTCTCAGTCGTCAGAGTGACATCTTTGCTTTTGTTTCTTACTCTTTAAAAGAGTCTGTCTGAGTTCTCTGGGGTGGCTTCAACAGAAACGCCAGCCACGGATGGCTTTAAGAAATTAATTTTTCATAGTTTAGTCGGATAGAAGTCTGAATTCAGAGTGCTGGCTCTAGGGGAAGGTCCTTGTCTGTGTGTGTCAACTCTGGAGGAAGGGCCTTGTCTCTTCAGGTCTGTTTCCCGGTTCCTCGGAGTTCTCTCTGTGTCTTGGCATCTAGCTAGTCCCATCTCTCTTCAAAGTTCTCTTCACCTTGCCCCTAAGGCACTTGTTGACTCTCTGGCTCGTGCCAGTATTTAGCCTTGGATGGACCTCACCACCCTCTCTGGGCTGCAGCCCAGGCTTACCTGATGTCACTGACTTTCACAGTGAAAGTACTTCTATCACTAGCCATGAAACAAAACTGGCTCAGAGGGGTAAATGTAGCGAGCCCAAGATCACACAGCAAGCAGAGGGGCTCCAAGTTGGTTGGACCCAAGTCTCCAAAGTCCAGGGGCTAACATTTCAGTCATCTTCTAGAAACTGACTCCCCTTCCCTGCTCCTCCCCTCCTCCCTCACTAACTATAACCAGTTCTCTGAGCTGGCACGCCTCCTCCCCCCAGGGGGCAGAAACCTGGGACACTCCCAAAGATCTGGCAGTTCCTGCCTTGGCAAAGTTCTTCACCATGGCCACAGATGAAAGAGAACATGCCGGAACAGGCGACTGGCAAGTGGGCAATGTACGTGCAAGGGTTTTGTCAAGGAGTCTTGGTCCAGGGCTCAGAGAGGGTTGGAGATAAAGTGCACTTGGCCCAAAGCCACAGAAGCCACTTGTGAAAAAAGGCGGGGGGGGGGGTGTCTGCATCCAGCATCACAAGGAGTGGATGCAGCCGGGGTGGGGGGACTGCTCCGGGGGAGTCGCTCTACCTTGACAGTGGCCCTGCTTTCAAGCAAGTGATGGCCAGGTGCTGCTCTTTCTAGAAAACTCGGAGCCTCTCTCACCCATCTCTCTACCCCACACCCCACCTAAACTCCTCGACTTGCAAACCACCAATTAGGAGGTAACAGAAACTACCATCTGCCAATTAATACTAATAACAGGACGACTTCAAGTCAATGCTATTTGAAAAGCCCAAAGCGTTTACCTATTGCCCAGTTAAATTTGAAAGGTCATGCCAAGTTCACACCCGATGCCCTCTCATTGACTACTGGATCCTTCCTTCCCCTCTGGCCACAGCGCTGGCCACTGTGATGTCTGCTCCCCCAAACAGACTGTCTTTCCTGATGGTTGGTCATTGGCCACCTTCTCTACTCTGCCTGGACCTGGGCTTTGGTGGCCATAGAGGACTTTTAAAGAAGCTAAAATAAATACAGCAAGAAGGTCTGATAAACCCAACAATCACGAATACTGCCTGGGAGTTCGGTGTAATACTGCCAAGGACCAAATTCAGCAATGGAGTGGAGAGTCCTGTGCAAGAGACAACTGGTGTCAAAGTTGGACAGAGGAAGAAGGTCTGACCCGGTTACATAGACCCAGCCTTGGTCTTAGGTGGGTGGAGATTCTCTCTCCCCCTCAGGACATTAGAGATGTCCTGACCTCTGCCACGCGCTTTCTACAGAGAACAGCAAGTTCATGTTGATGGTGATGGAGTCATTTGGGAAAGGATAGTAACGATGCTTACACAGGATGAAGAATGCAACCCGTGCAGAAATTGTTGAACTGGTGAATATTTTGGTGGGTGTCTTTTCACAGCAATGAAAAGAACAGTCACACACACAGAGCTCTCTCTAGCAAATGACTCCCACAGCGGTAGAGGCTGGCGTTACGGTAGCGGGCAAGAGACAACCGGAGTGTGGTGAGCTGTGAGCCGACAACAAAGGGAAACCCAGGCGTCCTCAGAGAAACAGGAAGCAGGAGCGAGGCAGGGAGCTGCTCCTCTCTCAGAACCCTCAGAAGGAACCAGCATGGAGAGTAACCTGGTTGGGATGGCCACTCTGTAGAACGATGAGATCATCCATTTCCAGTCTTGAAAGTTCCCTGTGTTGGAGAGCTTTGTTATGGCAGCCAAAGGAAGTTAACCCTTTGTCTGACTCCCGGGGCATGTAGCAGTCGGACCTCAGCCTCCCCCCACTGATGGTGTGGCCATTTCCGATTTGAAGGTATTTGGGGCCCACGGCACCCAATTCACGCTATCCAAGAAACGCAGAAACCAGCCCGTTTGGTTGCAGCTGTTAATTCTCCAATTAGCCTGAGGAGCAAGCAGGGATGTTATTTGCATTTCATGGGCAGAGGACACCTGGGGCCAGAAAGTGATGGAATACTGAGCACCTCATCTGCCTCATGTGTATTTAGTTTATCATGAAAGATACCTCCCGCTGCCTTTCATGTCTTTAGTCCCTTGTGACCATGTAGTGCCTCTTGGATATTTAGCGCCTTGTGAATATTAGGAATCTCATGATCCTTCCATGTCTTTCTGTGGATGTCCATTCACACAGTTCTACTTTATCTGCTCAACATGTCTCCCCTGAAGAAGAAATGAGAGCAAAGCACTTATCTACACCCAACAAATCTGACAAATGTCACTCATTCCCCTGGTTTTGTCTTGTACCGCAGACTTGAATATTCTCAAACGGTGTAGCAAACACACATTATGTCATCAGTTGTCACAGAAAAGAACTCATCTGCCTTGTTCTGAATTTTATCACATGCCCATGAGGACTTGCAGTGCACAGGATGCCTCAGCACGCTGCCCTGCCCCGCGTGCCTCATTTCCCAGGCCTATCTCCTGGAAACTACACAACAGCCCTAGCAGAGATGTAGATCTTCTTATCTGTTGTCTCCATATGAGGACAGTGAAACACAGAGAGGCTTAGGAACTTACCAGCTGGTAAGAAGCAAAGGTAGAATCTGAACTCGATTCTATGCATTTTATATATATATATATTTTGCATTTTTCCATTCTTTGGGACTTTATTTCCATTGGGGGCTTGGTGACGTTCCAAATAGTAACGCTTCGTCTACTTTCACCTTGATCCAAACTGCAGTTCCCTGTATGCTGAGCACAATCATCAGAGGGGCTGGATTACACAAAGAAGAATGTGGCATCGGGATTGGAGGAAGGTCTAGGGATGCCCTGTGATATGCTGATGAAGATCAGGGACTGCAGCCTTCAGGATGGAGTACAGCTCGCTGTAAAGAAGACCCACATCCTCACAACTGGACCGATAGGTTATATCACGATAAATGGGGAAAGGGTTGCAAGGATTTTGTCTTGCTTGGCCCCACGGGCAATGTTCTTGGTAGCAGCAGTCCAGGATGGGGGAATCTCTAGAGACAGCAACTGGACCGATGGTTTCTTCGGGGTGTGGCAGGGGATTATGTAGAAATGGAGAGCTAATAACAAGGAGTACAGGAAAGAAGACATTTAAAAAAAGAAAGAAAAAGCTGCTCTAAAATTGATTGATTCTTCAAGTGATGGAATTATCGAATTGTACCTATGTCCCAATAAGGCTGTTTATAGGAAAAAGAGAGATCAAATGACACATTGCATTCGGTAAATTTGCTGCACAAAACCTCTTTTAAGTGTTCAAAAGCAATGTGTTTTCTTGCAAGAACTAAGGCTTACCTGGCTGAAGCCATGGTATTTTCAATCACCTCATATGTAGGTGAAAGTTGAACTTTAAGAAAGACTGAAGAAGTATCAACACTTGAACTACGGTGCTGGCGAAGAAAATTGAAAGTGCCACAGGCTGTCAAAAGAATAAACAAGTCTGTTTTAGAAGAAGTAGAGTCCGAGTGCTTCTTTGAGGCAAGGATGATGAGACGAAGGTACTTTGAGCATGTTGTCGGGAAAAAAACAGTCCCTAGAGGACATATCAACCTCCGTAAAGTGGAGAGAGTGAAAAAGAGAAAGGCTCTCACGATGATGGACTGACACCATGCCTGCATCCGTGGGCACAAGCATAGGGAGCTCTGCAGGTGGCACAGGAGCGGACGGTGTTTGCTTCTGTTGTGCTATGGGTGGAAACTGACGCAATGGCACCTAAACATGACCGCACCCAACTCTGTCCCCTCTTCCCACTAATCTATTGTACAAGCAGTCTCCAGAAAGACCATTGAGCAACACAAATATGATTACATCACATCCCCACTTAAACTCCCCAGTGGCTTCCCATTAGAAGAAACCTCCAATGCCGCATCATGACTTCCAACTCACTGCAAGATTAGTCTGGCTGGGGGACCTTGCAGGCCACCTCCACTGCTCTCTTAGCGCTACCCATCTCTCTGGCTGCCCTCTGACCACATGCTAATCTTTCATCAACTTTCAAATATGCCATGTTACCTCTCATCCTAGGATGTTTGCGCGTGCTCTTCCGATGATTTGTAATGTTTTGCCCCTCTTTCCTCACCCAACGGATATCCATGAATTCCTCAGAGCTCGGCGTGCGCACGCCTTCCTCTGTAGAACACACTTGATCCAAGTAGTCGAAGTCAGGTAAGTTCCTTCCCTGAGAGCACTGGGGTCAGCCTATAAGTATATTGATGAGGGTCGAATTATTTACTCGCATCTGTATGAACCAGTACATGCCCTGAGATCAGGGACCTACTGCTTTTTGCTCCATACTGTGTGAGCCCGCACCCCCAAGTATTTGTGATTGTTCATCTAGATTTTTTTACTTAGGATGTTCTTAGAATCCCTGGACGTGTTTAGCCAATTGCTTTCTCAAAGGAATTGCCTGGCCTGACCTTAAAAACTGAGCGCTACTTGTCTAGTGTGACTTCACATGGTTTCAGAAGCATCTTTCCTCCCATTTCTCTGCTGGAAAGTTCCACCATGAGAAAGTGATGCCTTTGCATCGAAACCTTTGTGAAAATGCAGATCTCACAGGAAGACTTACAAGATCACAGGAAGTCTTACATGTAGGTTCAGTTAGAATCAGAGTCCAGTTGCATTCATTGAGCTTCTAATGTGTGCCCGATATATTGTGCTAGGCACTGACATTATTAATATGGCATATTAGTAATTTATTCCTACATGACCAATGACCCCAATATTTCCTGTTACGTGCTGTGGAGTCAGCTCCAGCCAATAGCGACCTTATGCAATTCAGTTCTAGGATGTGTACTGGCTTTAAAAAGACACTACAAAGAATTAAAAATAGTAAGGAAAAAAAGATGCTACAGGCCTTTAAAGCCATCTGTCTATGGTATTTGTTTTAGAGCAGCATTAAGAAACTAGGATACCGACTTCTGTTCCAGACATTCTAGAGCAAAGACTAGCTGCCACTGCTACACTTTGTATGAATTCATAACACAGAGAACCCTTTAAGACATAAACAATTTATATTGTGATTTTAAGCAACTAGGTTTGGGGGTGATTTAGTGTGCAGCAGCACATAAACGATTCATAAGGTTTTCCCTGGCTAATCCTTGAGAGGCGTGCACCTAGTCCTTCTTCCTAGACTGTTCGTAGTCTGCAAGCTCTGCTGAAGCCTGCCCACAGTTGGGGACCCGGCTGGTTTTACAATACTGGTGGCATAGCTTCCAGCATCACAGCAAAACCACCATAAACAAACAAATCAGATGGATCTTGGCTGAAGGCAGAGAATTACCAGAAAGATGTTCACTTGCCTTGCATCGACTAGGAAAAGGTTGTGTGGTTCATGAGACCATGGATAACATTGAGAAGAATGGGAATTCCAGTACATTTCATTGTGCTCATACAAAACCTGTGCATAGACCAAGATGGCCGGTGAACAGAAGAAGGGGCTCCTGTTTAAAATAAGAAAACATGAAAAGTGGTTGTATCCTTTCACAATAGTCAGTCGATCTGTATGCTGAGTAAACAACTCAAGAAGCGGGAGTATATGAAGAAGAAAGGGCCATCAGAAGTGGAGGAAGACTTATTCACAGCCCGCAATATGTCTATGTATATGGACGACCAACCTTGCTTGCTTGAAAAACACTTTCTGATGCAGATCAAAGACTACAACTTTCAGGATGGATTGCAACTCAATGGGAAGAAAAAAAAATCCTCCAACTGGACCAATGGGGTTGTTGTTAAGTCCTGTCAAGCAGGTTCGGCCCCTAAGGACCCCATGCACAACACAAAAACAAACACTGCCAGTTCTGCCTGCGTCCTCCTCCTCCTCCTCCTTCTCCTCCTCCTCCTCCTCCTCCTCCTCCTCCTCTCTGGGATTAGGTTCGAGCCCACTGTGCCAGCTACTGTGTTCAGCCATCCTGTCAAGGGTCATCCTCTTTTTGGCTTACTCTCTACCTTAGCTAAGATGACGTCTGCAGGGGCAATGAACTATTTAATATGGCCCTCCTAGGCAAAGTCTCTATAACTCCCACTGAACAACCTTTGGATTTAGTAGACGGCAGGGGATAGGGGTGAGGGGGAAGACATTGATAGCATTCACCTGTCTGTCCTGACATCCCTTTTGAACCTCTATTTCTTGTCTCTAATGGCATTTTGCCCTTTTTGTGTATGATATTCTTGATTTCATCCCATAGCTTGTTAGGTCTTTAGGCGTTCGTGTTCAATGATTCGAATCTATTCCTGCCGTGTTCTCAAAATTCAGGTGAGAGCTATTTAAGGTCACATATTGGCTCCTGGAGACTTGCTTTCATATTCTTCAACTTCTAGCTGAACTTGAAGATGAACAGTTGAAGGTCTGCCCTACAAGCAGCCCCTAGCCTGGTTTGAGGTGCTGATATTGAACTTCATCATCTCTTCAGATGTAGTCAATTTGATGCCTGTGCCTACTAACTGGTGAAGTCTGTGTGTATAGCCGCCATTTATGTTGTGGAAAAAAGTATTTGCAATGAAGAAATCATTGGTTTTGCAAAATTCTATCCAGTGTGACCTCCAGCTTTGTTTCCATCACCAAGCCATGTTTTCTAACCACCATTCCTTCCTTTTTGTTTCCTGCTTCCACACTCCAATCACCAGGAACTGTCATCGCATCTCAGCGGCATGCTTGCTCAGTTTCAGACTGAGGCAGTTGATAGAATTCTTCCATTCACCACTGGCGTTAGTGGTTGGTGTGTACATTTGAATAGTAGTAGTTGTATTAACTAGAGTTCTTTGTATGTGTATAGATATCCTACCACAGACAGCATTGTATTTCAAGATAAATCTTGAAATATTCTTTTTCATGATGAACGTCATACCATTTCTCTTGAATTTTTCATTTCTGGCAGAGTAAAACGTATGACTGTCTGCTTCAAAATGATGAATCTTCAGTTCATTTCAACTCACGAATGCTGAGGATATTGATCTTTGGATGGTCCATTTCATTTTCGTTGACTTTCAATTTTCTTAGATTCATATATGGTGAAATGAAATTTCTTAATATGGCTCTTCTACCTAAGTCTCTGTAACTCTCACCAAATGACTGGGGAGGAGTATACAAATGTGTAACAGTAGAGAGGAGATTGGTCAGTTTTTTTTGTTACAGTTCTCTTGGCTATAATGATTAACTTTCTTTGAAGCAGTAGCGAAAAGAGAAGCCCAGGGACCTTGGAAGAGCTCATTCAAGATCTCTCTCTGAAGCAGTGGCAGCTGCTTAGGCCAGAGGCATCAGAGACTTTGGCATGGAGACTCAGAGGAGCAGCGCCGAGACTTCTGCTCATCTTGCCTGAGACTATGAAACTGTGGGACAGAGTGAAAGGTGGGGTGACTTCCTAGTCTATGGAGGCAAAAGACAAGGGACCTGTGGCTGAGAGAGTAAGAACAGGAAACACACGTGGCTAACACATGGCTGAGAAACTGAGCAGCGGTTCTCAACCTGTGGATTGTGACCCCTTCAGGGGTCAAACGTCCCTTTCACAGGGGTTGCCCAATTCACAACAGTGGCAAAATTACAGCTATGAAGTAGCAACAAAAATAGTTTTATGGTTGGGGGGGGTCACCACAACATTGTGTGAAAGGGTTGTGGCATTAGGAAGGTTGAGAACCACTGCTAGAGAGATTTGGCTGCTGCCTGACAAGGCTCCAAGGACTGTATCCTACTTTTTGCTGGTCCTGACTTGTGGCAGCCTATTCACTTCCCTAATAAACCTCCCTTCATTGTGCGTATTGTCTGTGAGTTGTGTGACCATTGCAACAAATGATTGAACTCGTCATAGATGGAGAGTAGTGTGGAAAGAGCTGTTGGTGTCAGAATAGGTCAAGAAGAATACACCAAGGAGGCTTGTCTGGCCCCCTGCCTACATTTCACATCCCAATCCTTAGTAGATGTTTGTGGCTGTGTTTGTTTGTTTGTTTGTTGAGTCATGCCTCACCAACAAATGAAGCTCCTGAAGATTTTACTTCCTCCACATCATTATGGTCTGCTCTACTTTAAGAAGGTAGCTCTTCCTCAGATATATTTTAATTGTCTTCCAACATGAGAGGTGTATTTTCTGGCACAATAGTTGACAGTTTAGTACAGATATTCATAAGGTCTTTTGTCTAAGTGACAATGTTCCACTGCGACTCGTAGGGTTTTCAGTGGCTAATCACTCAGAAGTGGACAGCTTGTTTCTTCTTCATAGTCTATTCTTAGTCTGGAAGCTCTATTGAAACTGCTGGCATCTCAAATACCGATGGCTTAGCTTCTAGAATGACAGCAACATAAAAGCCACCACAACATGACAAAGTAACAGAACCGTGGTAGAACTGGATTAACAGACAACATAATAAACAGAGAAAATATTGGCGTTGTCTAAGATTTAATTTTATTTAGCTCCATAATCACTGCTTATGGAAGCAGTAGTCAAGAAATCAACCTATTGCATGGGGAAAGTCTGATGTTTAAGATCTACTTAAAGTGTTAGAGCAGAGATGTCACTTTAAAGACTAATGTGCACCTGACTCAAGCCGTGGTATTTTCAATGGCCTCATATGTATGTGATAATCTGGACCATACATATGGAAGACCAGAGAAGAATTGATGCATTTGAATTGTAGTGCTGGAAAAGAATATTGAAAGCATCATGCACGTCCAGAAGAAAACACAGATCTGTCTTGAAAGAAGTGCAGCCAGAGTGCTGATTAAAGGCAAAGGTGGCAAGACTTCATGTCATATACTTTAGACACACTGTCAGGAGAGATCCTGGAGAAGAACACCATGCTTGGTAAAGCAGTGCATCAGTGAAAAAGAGGAAGGCCCTCAAGGGGGGGAATTGGCACAGTGGCTACAACAAGGGCCTCAAACATACCCACATTGTGAGGCTGGGCCAGGACTGGGCAGTGTTTCATTCTGCGGTGACTCAGTAGCACCTACCAACGGCAAGTTCACACCAACCGGACTAATGGGCCATGCACCAACACTGTCGGAGGCACGAGGGGAACACTGATGAACAAGGTTGAGACGGTCTTTTGTGCCATTTCGGTTCCCTAGTGCTGCGCTAACCCTCGTGACAAGTGGGTGACTTCGAAGAACCACCATTCATTTTCTCACAGTTCTGAAGACTAAAAGTCTAACTCACGTTCTCAGCCTTGTCGATGCCTTCCTTATCTAGTCCTTGGGCCTTGGCAATCTTCAGAGGCCATCTGTCTCACCGTGTGTGTGTGTGTGTGTGTGTGTGTGTGTGTGTGTGTTTAACCTTCTTTTATAACTCAGAAGTGGTTAAATTTAGATCCTGTTCGACTTGGGCCTGGTCTAATTCACGCAAAAAAGAGAGAAAAGTCCTATTTCCAAACTCTGTGGAATGCTAACCTGAAGGATGGCAGCTTGAACCACCGTTTCTCCTTGGGAGAAAAGTGAGGCTGTCTGCTCAGGTAAAGAAAGGTATGAAAGCAGTCCAGAAACCCAAAAAGGAAACCCTCTAAAGGGTCACTATCGATCCTAGTGGACTAGAGGACCATGACTTTGTCTTTGGGGGTGGGGGTATCAATCAGATCCATACGTGAATACTAGGTGTCAAGTTGCAACCCCTAGAGCAGAACAACACCCCACCAGGTTTTTAAAATGGTGTCCTTTTACACGTAGATGATCAAATCTTTCTTCTAAGTCTCTTCTGAGTGAGTTTGAACAGGCAGTCTTTCGGTCAGCAGGCAGCCAAGTAACCATTTCTATAACCCAGGGATTCCTATTCCCCAGGTAGAGGGCTTGGGAGTCCCACACATATTTGGGGGAGCTACAGTTGAATCCACACCATGGATTTTACCCTCTAATGGTGGAGATCATTCATAATCTCATGCATGAATGCCACTGAGAAAATAAAGCACTGTGTTAAGGGGGAATCCGCTAGAGCGAGGGTACTCAGCGGAGGCCTTTCTGAGGTAGTGCCATTTAAGTAGAGAGGTGACTGATGAGAAGAGGTCAAGAGCAAAGAGCAGGGGAAAGGCATTCCGAGTGGAAGGACCAAGGACCAGCTCTCCTCAAGAACAAGCTTGAATGGAGGCCCTTTGAAGGAGGCCAGAAGGTGAGAGGTGGTAGAGAGCTGCAAGCGATCAGGTGGAAGTGGGCCTCGATGCATGAGGCAGGAATAGAGCCAGCTGCCATCGAGTGGATTCCGACTCAAGGTCTCTTCTGGCTTCTGTGGTAACTGCTCTTTTCAGAAGCCAAGAGCCCAATCTCTCTCCTGAAGAGCAATTGGTGGAGTTGAACTACTGACATTGTGGTTAGCAACCCAACTTGCAGCCCCTTATGCCATCAGGGCTGGGAAACTTCATTTTTTTGAGAATGAAGTGCCAAGATTGCTCCATGTGCCTCCAGGGACGGGAGAGCACAGGTCAGACCTGGTGCTCCAGCAAAGTAGGCCCGGCCCTGGCCAAAGGTGGCTCTGTGCTGAGCTGACCTCCACCGGTGGCCAAGGGAAGGGAGAGGGCAGAATGAGAAGGGCAGAATGACTCCCTCATAAATCAATGGGCTCTTTCTCCTCTCGATCAACTCCACAGAGCCTGCACTTGATCTGGGGCTACCACTCCTCAGGCAGATCTGCTCAGGGATCTGGAAGTACAGGCAGGAATTGAGGACAGGACCGTCCTGGCTGTCCTCACAAGGCTGGGGGAAGAGGTTAACAACCCATCGTCCATTGCTGAAAATCTGATCTCTGGAACTTTTCCCAGTTCTGTTGTTCCTGGTCAGGGGCCGGATACTTGATTTGAGCCTCTTGGCAGTGAACTGCGGAAGAAATTAAGGTGGGGGATGGCCAGGCTGGGTTAGCCAAGGTTGACAATGGCCTTCTGAGTACCCAGCTGGAGAGGGCCAGGCAAAGGAGGGGTCTAGAGGCCCTGGTTGCCCAGCCTCTAGCTTTCAGCCCCTGGGCCCTGGCAGTTCCCAGAAGCTCATCTGCTTGCTTTTTAGCTTCTGTAAAGATTTACAGTCTTGGAATCACACACAGGCAGTTCGACTCTGCCCTATAAGGTCACTATGGGTTGGACTTAACTTGATGACAGAGTTGTTTTTTTTAACAAACTATTATTTCATTTTGGTTTGGCGGTGCTGCGGTTACCTGCAAGCCCCGCGGTTGAAGCTCAAGGTAGAGATGAGGCTGCCTAGTCTCATAAGGATGTGCATCCTCCTGAGGAGCGATTGGTGGTTTGCAGCTGCTGACCTTGTCGTTAGCAGGCCAACACGTAACCTCTATGCCAACAGGGCTCCTAGCCACCAAAAATGTGTGGATGATTACATTAGTAGATAGGTGTGCCATAGAGGTATGGAAGCGTGAATGGCGGTACATGTAAGTGCATATATAGCCCCATGAGTTGTTCACTATGTCACCAGGACTTAAAAGTCATAGCATATCATATTTGTCCTTTTGTAATTGACTTACATATTTCACTCAGCACAATGTTCTCCAGATTCATGTATAAGATGTTATCCAGGGCTGAGCCCCGGTGGCGTAAGTGGTTGAGTACAGGACTGTGGCCCACGGGCTTGGCAGTTCAAATCCAGTGGTGGCTCTTAGGAGCAGCGCTGGGTTGCTCCCACGACCACCAGAGGGCAGTGATGCCCCCCCCCAAAAGATGTTATCCAGACTCATCAGGGGTCTTGCAGCTGTATAGGAGTCCATTATGTGTATGCACTGCATTTTGGTTAGCCATTCATCTGCTGGTGTTTGTTTAGGTCGTTATTTTCTCTCTGCTACAATGCTCTTACTGCTTTAGGTTATAAACTTAAGAGTGGAATTGTTAGTTCATAAGGTGTTTCTATCCTTTTTATGAAGCATTATGTTATTTTCCATAGTGGTTGTACTATTTCAGAGACACCCTGGTGGCATAATGGGTTATACATTGGCTGCTGACCACAAGGTCAGCAGTTCAAAACCACCACTAAAGCTTTCTACTCCACTAAAGAGTTATTGTCTTAGAAACCCACAGGGGTGGTTCCAGCCTGCTCCTAAAGAGTCACTATGAATTGGAATCGACATGACAGCATTGAGTTTGGGGTTTATTTGTTTATTTTTTTTAATTTATGCAACAGTTTTATTGGCCTATAATTCACACATCACACAATGTAATAATTCAGATGCATCAAGAAGGGTTGTACACTTTCCTCTAGTTCTTAAATGCTTTCTCCCCCATCATTACCCCAATTTTACCTTGCAAATCCGGCTAGACCAGAGGATGTACACTGGTACAGACAGGAACCAGGAACATGGGGAATCCAGAACAAACGATCCCTTCAGGGGAGAGTGGCGATACTGGGAGGGTGGAGGGAAGGTGGAATAGAAAGGGGAAACTGATTACAAGGATCTACATATGGCCTCCTCCCTGGGATATGGACAACAGGGAAGTGGGTGGAGGAAGACATCAGACAGTGTAGGATATGACAAAATAATAAAAATAATGTATAACTATCAAGGGTTCTTTGGGGAGGGGGAGAGGGAAGGAAGGGGAAATAGAAGTAGCTGGTACCAGGAGCTTAAGTGGTAGAAAATGTTTTGAGAATGATGATGGCAACAAGTGTATAAATGTGCTTTGCACACAGTGGATGCATGTATGTGTTGTGATGGGATTTCTATTAGTTCCCAGTAAAATGATTTTTAAAGAAGAAGAAGGGTTGTACAATCATCACCACAATTAATTTCCTCTTTCTTGTACTCCTTTAATTATTTTAATATAATTATTATTATTTATGTAACTATTTAAAAAATTGTTACAAGAACATGGCGACAAGTGTGCAAATGAGGCCTGCATGCAATTGATGTGTGTATGGCTCATGAGGGGAGGTGTATGAGTACCCAATAAAATGATTCATTAAAAGGGGGGGGAGGGGGAAGGAGGAGCTTATACCAAGGGCTCAAATGGAAAAGGTTTGGAAATGAATGTGGCAAAACGTTTGCAACTGTGCTTGATACAGATGATGCATTTAGTGTTTTAATAGCTGTAAGAGCCCCCAATAAAATTATTTTTAAAAGAACATACACAAAAAAGCATTCTCCAATTGAACAACTTCCATATGTATCACTTCGTAATCCCTTCAGCAGTATATAAGACAGCGGTTCTCAACGTGTGGATTACAACCCCTTTGGGAGTCGAACAACTCTTTCACAGGGATAACCCGATTCATAGCAGTAGCAAAATGATAGTTATGAAGTAGCAGCAAAAATAATTTGATAGTTGGGGAGTCACCACAGCATGAGGAACCGCATGAAAGGGTCGCGGCCTTGGGCAGGTGGAGAACCGCTGGTCTAAGAGTTCCAATCTCACCACATTATCACCAGCATTTGTTGTTTTCTGGATTTCTTTTGGGGTCAGTGTCACTTTTGCAGGATTTTAGTTTTAATTTGCATCTCTGTAATGACTAGTAATAAAGCAAACCACTCCAGAGTCATAAAAAGAGAAGAGCGGACATGGAGACATATAGAGAAGGAAGAGACTGTACGCATCGTTAGCTCAGGAATGCCCACGATTGCCAGCAGCGACGAGATGCTGACGTAGCCTAGGAATCTTCCCTGAGGGCTATCTTTTGAATTTATGGGACTTTCAAGACTCTCGAATTTTGAGAAAATCAATTTCTGTTCTTTAAGCCACCTACGTGTGGTGCATTTTTGTTGTTACTGTGGCTTGATTTTTTGGTATGCCAATACTAGGTGATGAAGACTTACGTTTTCTTGAGCAAAGAACAAATTGCCTCACCTTGAAGAAAGTTCAAGGAACCCTGGTGGTATAGTGACGACCTGTACGATCGGCAGTTTGAAACCACTGAGTGCTTCTTGGGGGAAGGATGGGGCTTTCCGCTCCTATAAAGATGCGGGGTCTTGGAGACGCAGGGGAGAACGTCTACCCTGTCGTCTAGGGTCACTGTGAGTTGGCATCGACTCGATGGCAGTAAGATTGTTTTTTGGTTTGGGAGACAGTCCTCCTGTGGCCCAGGAAGTCTGATAGAATTTCAGGGGATGATCCTGCTATGCAGACTGGGAGGGGGGCTTGGAGGGGTCTGAGGAGCCTTCACTCAGGAGCCCCCCAATAATTGTGGATTAAGGCACTAAAATTTCACATGTGTACCAATAAGAGAAGGAGAATGGGTGGCGTAGTCTCCCAATGGAATGCTACACAGCAATAGAGAGAACGAACTAGTCAGGGACCCCAATGGATCTAGCAGACATCAAGTCAAGTGAAAGACGTCAAATCACAAACGAATAACTGCCGTGGGATTCCAATGCTATACATTTCAAGAAGGAGGAAACTAATGGATGATGCCGGAGGCCAGAAGAATGGTGACTCGTGGGGTGCTCTTGGCTGGGAGAAGACCTGGATTCTTTACCTTGTTCTAGATGCTGCTGCTGCTGATAATTCTGCCCATAGCATCTTCCAAGCAGCAAAAAGCTGGTATGGGTTCATGACCACAATCCTTCCTCCAAGAGTTCCTAAACTTTTAAAATTTGTGATCCTAAATACGTTCACGAGGAGCCTTGGTGGCATAGTGGGTTAGGTACTGAACTGCTAACCACTAGATGAGCAGTTTGAAACCACCAGCCATTTCTCAAGAGAAAGGTGAGGCATTCTAATCCCATAAAGTCTCAATTCAATGCCATCATATACCCACAATCATAGCCCAATTTAAAAATACAGGGAATCACAAACCCTGGAGAGGGTGTGGAGAGATTGGAACTCTCACACAATGCTGTGGGCTTGAAAATATATGCATCCACTGTGGAATTTGATATGGTGATTCCTAAAACAAATGACAATAGAAATAGCATACAACCCACCGATACCTTTCTAGACATATACAGCAAAGAACATGAACAGAGTATGCAGCACAGTTCACAATACCAAGAAGCTGGAAACACCTAAAATTCCCATCAAGGGAAGAATGGATGGAAAAACTCCTGTACAAACACACAATGGAATACAACGCATGCCTACAAAATAGCAATGGAGCCAAGAAGCACCTCATGACCTTCAACTATGATGCTGATTGCAGTGAGTTGATAACAAAAGCACAAATATGGTACGAGTCAATGACTGTAAGGACAGACACCACGATGAAGGCAGGCTGCTGCTCCAGCCCATGCAATCCACTAACCCAGCCTGCCAAGCAATACAGGAGAGAGCTTCTTCCCTAGCACCCCGTGAGCACTTTTACACAGGAGACCTCAATTCAGCTGGGGGCCAGGTTTTCAAGATCATTTCGTTGCTGCCATACACAACTGCCAGACCAAATCAACAAACACTTCTACCAAAGTGAGAAGCAAGCATCACTGGAAACGCAAGTTGAGGTGGGGGCGGGGGGGGGGGCGCATGCATGGCTCAGAGAAGGCAAGTACATTTCTATTGGTAGGAAAATGGGAAGGATCCATCTCCCACCGGGAAACAAGCTTAACAATACTTATGTAGAACCCAAGGGGAGAATATGCTTGGTACTGTGCTCCTAATTAGACACTTTTGACCTAGTTTCGTTCCTTGTGACCCAGGTCATACGTTATAGACTACTGGGGCTTTGGACCCTGTTTTTAATTTTTTTTTCAAGGAACACAGCATCCTTTGTGGGCCGCACCAGGAGGACTTGATGTAGAAACCCCATTAAGTGAACTGGGCTATACCTCAAAACCACCTGCAGCCTTTGATCTTAAGGCCAACATTTCATGGCGTGAGAAGCAGATAAGAGCTGGAAACACAGGGAATCCAGGACAGATAAACTCCTCAGGATCAATATTGTGAGTCGTCATACCAGGAGGGTAAGAGGAAGGTGGGGGTAGAGAGAGGGAACGGATCACAATGACCTATCTATAACCCCCTCCCAGGTGGATGGACAACAGATAAGGGGGTAAAGGGAGACATCTTGCTGGGTGCAAGACATGGAAAGTAATAGTAATTTATAAATTATCAAGGGTTCACAAGGGAGGGAGGGAGGGAAGGAGGAAGGGAAGGAGGAGGGAAAAGTGAGGAGCTGACACCAAAGGCTCAAATAGAAAGAAAATATTTTGAAAATGATGATGGCAACAAATGTACAAATGTGCTTGACACAATGGCTGTATGTATGGATTGTGATAAGAGTTGTATGAGCCCCCAATAAAATGATTTTTAAAAATGGTCACTTGGTCTGCAGAAGACTATGGATGACAATGGAAGCCCCAAGCCATTTACAGAGTCCACATGTGGGTTAAGCTTCCGGTGAATGTCCTTTGACCACAATTGAGGGATGTGGATAGCTTTTATTCAGACAGAGTATTGTAGAGATGCCTATAGTAGATATACTTAGGTTAGAGGGGTAACATCTTATTTGATCCCCCTTTTAACCCATTTAAAATTTTATCAGTTTTAAAAATGATTATTTAAGTGAAGGAGAATACATGTGGATGGAGTCTCTGGTGAATCCCCTCTGACCATAGTCCTGGGATGTGGACAGCCTTGTGATCACGCAGAGTACAACAGAAAGTGGGTTGTGGTAATGTAGTTAGCTTAAAATTTAACACTTTATCATTTGATCTCCCTTCTGACCCATTTTAAAGTTGTACTAGTTTTTAATATGTTTACCTCCTTTTCAACTGAGATTTTCCTCTTATTGTTGTTGCCATTATTAGATTTTTAATTTAATTTTTCTTTTGTATAGTTTTTAGTATATGAGATCCAGGATGGATGATCTATAGAGTCAGTAACTTGATTAATGGTTTCTTGAGGGTAAGGCAGAGGAGGTCAGAGGAAAAGGGGGAGCTAATAACAAGGAGTACAAGAAAGGAGAAAATGTTCTAAAATTGATGGTGGTAATGATAGTGTATTGAATTTCTTGATATTATTGAACTATTGAATTGTATAATATGTGATGATGTCCCAACAAAACTGTTTTTAAAAAAAGAGTTACAGTCAGAAATCCACAAGGACAGTTCTGCTCCATCTGACAGGGTCACTGTGTGTCAGAATTGACTCAACGACAATGAGTTTGGGGCTCTTGATACACATTCGTGATTTTAATCAATTTGGTCCCCTTTCTCTGGCCTGGTAATCTGTCTCCTTGCCCCCTCTGTCTCAACTTTAGTTTCCTTCCTCTCTACATAATCCCCTCTTTTAAAAGACGCACATGCTCCTTAGAGGCAAGGGTGGTGAGACTTCATCTCAGGTACTTTGGACATGTTGTCAGGAGAGATGGGTCCCTGGAGAAGGCCACCAGACTTGGTCAAGTAGAAGGGCAGTAAAGAAGAAGAAGGCCCTCGACAAGATGGATTAATAGTGGCTATAACAATGGGCTTAAGCATAAGAACAGCTGTGGGGGTAACACAGGGCTCGGTAGTGTTTTATTTGGTTGTACAGGGGAACTCTGTGGGTCAGAACCAACTCGATGATGACACCTGACAACAGCAACTGCAAAGACACACATGGGTTCCCAGGTTCACCAGTGCGTTTCCAGGAAGATTTGTTAATGGGCAACTTGGGGTGGCACTGATTTCTTTTTGTTTGTTTGTTTCTTGAAGTCAACACAATGAAGGTTCAGTTTAATAAGTCATTCCATAGATGGTTCTCACACTGGCCCTTTAAACAAAGGCAGAATTGTTATTGTTAGCATGCACAGAGGAATGATATACTCTAATCATCAGTTGCATATCAGACCATTCTGATCCATAAGAAATCATGTCAGGCCTTTCTTCCTAGTACACCTGAGTTTGAAAGTTCTGCTGAAATCTACTCCGCATGGTAGCAGCATAGCAGCATGTAAGCCTCTACTGGTTTATAGGTGGTAGTTATGCATGAGGTGCATTGACCAGCAATCAAAGCCAAGCAAGGGTGGATTACCCAATAAGAATAGTAAGCACAGGCTTACTTGTGTGTACTTACTAATTTGTAGTGAACCACTTTGCTTCCCTCCCACCACTACCACATCAAAGAGTCTACTTCTAGATACAGCTGACCTCTGTCTCTCTCCCAGCCCACAGTACTTTCTGACAGAATCAATGCCTCTTTTCAATTTTCTACTCCTTGACAGGGACAGAGAACCCAGTATGTACCTTGCTTATCGCATGATCTGGTCATGAACCCAGGTCTCCCCCATGAAAGGCAAGAGTTCTACCAAAGGACTACCACTGACGTCAACGTGGAAGCGAGGACTCCTGCCTCCTCTTCAGGCCAGCTTGAAATCTTTCAAGGACAAAAATTAACAATGCTTAGGCATTCTAAAGAAAAATGGTGAAGATGGGCAGTCCTCCTACAATGCTCCCTTGATATTGATCATCTGGGGGCCATTTCGCCATCATACTTTAGGGAAATTCTCTAAGTATCTACTGGAGGGAAATAATTAAGAAATACTAGGCATAGTTCCAACTGCTGGAACACCTGTGTTAGACTGGGTTGACTAGAGAAACAAATTCAGAGACACTCATACGTGTGTAAAAGAGAGGTCTATATCCCAGAGTAGTTGTATATTAAGAAAACATCCTGGCCTAGTTCAGATAAAGTCCATAAGTTCAATATTAGCCCATATGTCCGATGTTAGCCTATATATCCAATACTGATGCATAAATTCTTCTACAGACACATGCAGCACACGTAATGATGCCAAAAACAGAAGGAGCACAGACCAGGGGGTGAAAAGTCTTGAGGAAGCATCTCAGTGTTGATGTGACTCCTGCAGTTCCAGGAGGCGCTCCCAGAATTAGAGGCATCTATGGCTATGACCTGATTGGCAGGTCAGCCTCCACCCCTTCACTCTAGTTGACAGGGGGTTATGTAACTGCCATAGTACTGCAACAACTATTTCCTGAGGAAAAAGAATGGATAAATGACTTTTAGTTAGCCGTGGGATATTGAGCACACTCGTGCAAACGACACGTACCCAAAGCATACTGCATGGCATGGCAGTAGATCCATTTACATGCCAATGATCACTTAAAAAAAACGGACCATTGACAGCAAAGATATGACGTCATTTTATTAGGGTGATGGGAACAAGAGAAGGTATAAGTATGAATGTGAAGCAAATAAACAAAAACCATGGCCATTGAGTCAGTTCTGACTCATAGTGATCCGACACAGAGCTTCAGAGATTATAAATCTTAGAAGAGCAGATGCCTCGTAGTTCAACCTTAGGATGGCTGATGGGTTGGAACCTCTGACCTTGTAGTTATCAGTCCAATGCCTACCTGACAGTGCCACCAGGGCTTAAGTACAATAATATATATATATATATATATATATATATATATATGTAGATGATGTCCTAAGTAAAACAAATTGAGAAAAAAAGCAAATTAAGAAATCACAGTCTCAGCACATTATTTAGAAAGATGTAGGTACATATGAAAAGAAGCAGATCAAACAATTAATAGTGTCTCTTTCTGAGTAACACAAGTTGAGGTGGAGTCATACAACTGCTTTTTCCTTTTAAAAATTATTTTGATTTAGGGCTGAGCTCTGGTGGCGTAGTGGTTGAGTGTAGGACTGCGGCCCACAGGGTTGACGGTTCAAATCCAGCAGCAGCTCTCCAGGAGCAAGGCTTGACTTCCTACTCCCATCAGGGCAGTGATGCCACACACACACAAAAAAAATTATTTTGATTTTTCTTGTTTTCTTTTATTATGCTTTGCTTTTGTGTATGGTCTGAGATATGGATCCTGCTTCATTTTTCTATAAATATACATGCAATTTTGCCAGCATCATTTATTAAAGAGTCTCTTCTTCCACATTTAATAGATTTTGGCCCTTTGTAGGAGATCAGCTGTCCATAGGTGGATAGATTCAATATTTCGCCTTCTGTAATAGACTTATTTCACTCAGCATAATGTCCTCCAACAATTGGACAATTTGACCTGATAGATATTTTCAGAGCTCTTCACCCAAATACAAAAAAAAATCGCACTCTTTTCAAGTCCAAATGGCACATACTTGAAAGTAGACCACATGGTGGGGCACAACTGAAATCTGTTTAAATTCAAGAACATAGAGCTCATACAGACTTTTCTCTCTGACCACTATACCATAAGGCTAGAAATCAACAAAAAGACAGTTAAGGAAACAAGAGCAAATAATTGGAGGATGAATAACTCTGTTGCAAAAGGAGTGGGTACTGACCCAGATAAGAGATGACATTAGGAAGTTTCTAGAAACTAATGAGAATGATAATATGACATACCCACACCTTTGAGACACAGCAAAGGCAGTTATCAGAGGACGTTTGTTAGCAATACAGGCACACAAGAAACAAGAAGAGAGACTTATGATTTATATGGCGGCACAAAACTTCCAGAAGTTAGAGCAGAGTCAACAGGATAATCCTACTAATAGCAAAAGAAAAGAGATAATAAAAATCAGGGCTGAGATTCATGAGAGGGAAAACAAGAAAACCATGGAAAATATTAATCAAGTTAAAAGTTGGTTCTTTGAAAGGATGAGCAGAATTGATAGGCAATTGACAAACCTAAGGAAATAAAGAAAGGAACAAATTTCAATCGCAAGGATAATGGATGAAACAGGGGACATTACAATGGACCCTAATAAAATCAAAAGGATAATTACACAGTACTACAAAGGCCTGTACGCTAATGAATTTAACAACTTGGAAGACATGGACAAATACTTGGAAAAACAATCCCTCCCTAGACTATCCCAGATGGATGTCAAGAATCTCAGCAGATCCATAGCAATAGAAGAAATAGACAAGGTTATCAATAGATTACCAACCAAAAAATCCCCTAGACCAGACGGCTTCACAGGAGATTTCTACCAAGCATTCAGGGAAGAACTGACACCAATCCTACACAAACTCTTCCAGAACATAGAAAAAGATAGCAAACTCTGAAACTCTTTCTATGAAGCTAGTATTAACTTGGATATCCAAAGTGCAAAGGATCCCACAAGAATTGAGAACTACAGACCAATATCCCTAATGAACATCGATGCAAAAATCCTTAACAAAGTACTGACAATAGAATACAAAAGCATATAAAACAAATAATTTACCATGACAAAATGGGATTCATACCACGGATGCAGGGATGGTTCAACATACAAAAGACCATTAGTATTATTTGCCATAACTACATGATAATATCAAAAGATGCATAAAAAACATTTGACAACATCCAACACCCATTCCTGTTTAAGACACCCAAGAAATGAGGAATGAAAGGAATATGTGAAAGATCAACAGTTAGCATGGTAGTCAATGAAGAAAAGATGAAAGCAATTGCACTGAAAAGGGGGACCAGACAAGGATGCCTTCTGTCCCCACTCCTATTTGACATCGCATTGGAGGTCCTAGCTAACAATATAAGGTAAAAAAAAGACATCAAAGAGTTGGGCTGAGCCCCGGTGGCGTAGTGGTTGTGCGCGGGACTGCGGCCCACTGGGATGGAGGTTCAATTCCAGCTCCACTAGAGCAAAGGCTGGGCCTCCTACTCCCACCACCTGAGGGCAGTGATGCCTAAAATAAAAAAAAAAATTTTTTAAATGTACAAAAAAAAAAAGACAGCAAAGAGTCAAAACTATTGTTTTGAAGAAAGAGTCAAAATTATTGTTATTCACAGATGATGTGATTTTATATATTGAAAATCCCTAAAAGTCCACAAGTGGAGTATTGGAAGCAATTGAAGAATATGGCAGAGAGGTAGAATACAAGATCAACACACAGAAGTATATACACATCAGACACGATCACAGAAGAGGCAATTAAAAGGGTAGTACCCTTTGCAATAGCTAAGCACAGATTGAAATACCTAGGGACTTAGCTAACTTAAAAAACAAAAGATTTATATGAGGAAAACTAAAGAACACTATTATAAGAAACTAAGAGTGACCTCAAAAAATGGAAGACTATCCTATGTTCATGAGTTGGAAGACTCAATATAGTAAAGATATCAGTTCTGCCCAAGCCACTCTATAAGTTTCATGCTATCCCATACGAATACCATCGTCCTTCTACAAAGAATTGAAAAAACTGATTACCAACTTCATATGGAGAGGGAAAAAGCCCAACATTATCCGAGAAATCCTCAAGAAGGACAAACTGGGAGAGCTTGCTCTACCTTTACTTTCTCTACTTTAGCACCTATTATACAGCCACAGTGGTCAGACCAATGGGAAAGAACTGAAAACCCAGAATACAGTATCAGCATACAGACAATTGAGTTTTTTTTGATAGGAGCCCCAAATATATCAAATGGGTAGTAGATGCCCTCTTCTATAAGTGTTGCAGGAAAAAATGGATATCTACCTGGATAAAAATGAAGCAAGACCCTTATCTCACTACATACACAAGAATGAACTCAATAAGGATCACAGACCTTGAAGTAAAACCCCAAACTATTAGGGGCATCAATGAGGGAATTGGCACAAGCCTGAGAACTTTGGGGCAGGGTTTACATAGGCTATCAGAAATAGGGACTTACACAAATATAGATGAGGCACAAACTGACAAGTGGTATATACCAAAGATAAAACACCTGTGTCCACTAAAAGAGTAATAAGAAAGCCCACAGACTGGGAAAACATCTTTAGCAATGACACATCAGACAAAGGTCTTATTACTAAAATCCACAGTACTCTGCTAGCTTGCAAAAAGGAAAAAAAAAATAACCCACTGCGAAGGTGGACAAAGATTTGACCAGAGCTTTCATAAGGGCAGAAATCCTAACGGACAATAAGCATGTGAGAAAATGGTCCCCATCATTAGCCATAAGAGAAATGCAAATTAGAACAACAATTAGATACCACCTAACACCCTCAAAGATAACCCAATTAATGACGTCAGAAAAAAAAGTGTTGGAGGGGCTGTGGTGAGATAGGAACTCTCATCAACTTGCTGATGGACCTGTAGGTATGTACAGCCATTATGGAAATCAATTTGGCAATATCTAAAACAGATGGAAATCGAGTTACCATATGACCCAGCAACCCCCCTACTGGGCATAGACCCAGAATAGGAAAGAAACAAGTCATCGGCAGACATCTGTGCTCCAATGTTCATCACAGCACAATTCACAATTGCAAGGAGTTGGAAACAACCCAAATTTCTGCCAATAGATGAATGGATCAAAACACTTTGGTACATACATACAATGGAGTACTATGCATCCCTTAAAAGTAGTGCTGAATGCATGAAGTACATTGCCACATGGGAAAAACTGAAGGAAATTATGCTACGCAATGTTTGCCAAGCACAAAAGGACAAGTGTAACATGAGTTAGCTGAGGTAAGCTAAAACAATGTTTCATATGGGATAAACTACTTTGTACAGACATTCCTGGGGTGAGGCCCTGGTACCATGACAGAGACCAAACCCAATCCAGGGGTACGTATGGCACCCAACTCAACAGAAAGTGAGAGAAAAGACATAGGTAGTGGCAAAGCAGGGCACTAACCCACCCAAGGGGAGGGTATTTCTTATCTCTCTGCAAGACAGGGAGAGTTAGACCAGGCTTCAACCTGGTGTGCCAACACATGAATACAACATACCGGCTTGTAGCAGGAAACCAATAGAGAGGTCTGCGGGGCTGGCCCCAATCTCAACTATGTGGACCCCACCCACCCAGAAAAATATACTTCAGAGGACAGCACTGAAGCTACAGCTTGGAGGAGAGGGGTATGTCTGATTAGAGCACACAGGACAAATGAAGAGGGAAGACTAGAGAGTAGAACGCCTCCTGGCCCACCAAGCCCCAAGGATGATATTCCTCTCAGAGCAGCCAATGCACAGAGAAGACCATAGACAAACAGCAGAAAAATGGGTGAAGGGAGATAGCAATCAGTGTAAGACATGAAAGTAAATTTTCAAGGGTTCATAAGAGAGGGAGGGTTGGGGTGGGGGAAATGAGCTGATACCAAGGACTCAAGTAGGATGCAAATGTTCCTGAGGGGTTTATCTAACCTTGATTTTGTGTCATGATGTCTTATCCGTACCAGTGTACATGCTCCAGTCTAGCCAGAACTAAAGGGCGGGACTGGAGTCGTGATACTGGGGAATGAGGAAACCTCAAAGAACCAGAGGAATATTGTGCGTTTCATTAGTGCTATGGTCCACCCTGGTTGACGCACCCTTTCCTTGTGACACTTCTGTGAGAGGATGCCCTATTGTCTACAGATGAGTTTTGGATCTCTGCTTGGATCCCCTTTGTTCTCAACAATATTTTGTTTGTATGTTTTGGGTTTTCTGATGTCTATTATCTGATCCCATCGACACCTTATGGTATGCTTCTTCTATGTGGTTTCATTGCTTCTCTGCTAGATTATCACATGTTTAACTCCAACCCTTTAAGATCCCAGATACTATATCTTTTGGTAGCTGGGCACCATCAGCTTTTTTTCTCCATATTTGCTTATACACTCATTTTGTCTTGTAAATATATTGATTCATAAAAATATAGGTATCGACCTATGTACAGATAATTTATATGGCAATACAAAGAGAAAGTGGACAGACTTGGGCCTCTGCTCAAGCCCTCCCTCAACACAAGAGCACTTTGTTCTACCAACCTGGCATTCTGTGATGTTCGCCGTCCCGACACAATTGCTGAAGATGAGAACATTTTATCTCACATACTTTGGCTATATTATCAGGAAAGACCATCAGTCCTTGGAAAAGGACATCATGCTTGGTAAAACAGAGGGTCAGTAAAAAGAGGAAGACCTTCAACAAGATGGATTGACAGAGTGGTTCCAAGGAGCATTCTGGTTGTACTTCTAAGAGAGATATGTTTATTCTTCTGGCTGTCAATGTACTGTCCATATTCTTCACTAACATCTTAATGCAAATGCATTAATTTTCTTCAGTCTTCCTTATTAATTGGCCAACTTTTGGTCAGGTACTCCTTAGTTCTCACAGTGAAATCTTTGCTCTATAACAATCAAACAAGATCTTAAGTATCAGATTTGCTCGGGCTGAGCCCCGGTGGCATAGTGGTTGTGTGCGGGACTGCGGCCCACTGGGATGGAGGTTCAATTCCAGCTCTACAGGAGCAAAGGCTGGGCCTCCTACTCCCACCACCAGAGGGCAGTGATACCTAAAAAACTAAAAAAAAAAAAAAACATTTGCTCAGTGAAATTTATCATTGATATCTTGACTGCTGCTTCCATGAGAGTTGATTGTGGATCCAACTGAAATATCTGACAACCTCAATCTTTTCTCTTTGTTTTAATCTGTAACATTCCAAGCACCAATAATTTTCCAGCCATCTTGATTGCTAGTTTGTTCAATTTCGAACTGAAGAAACTGGTAGAATTCTTCAATTTCTTCATTACTAGCTTTAGTGGCTCGTGTGTATAAATTTGAACAAATACACTGAGCAGTGAGTCACCTCTAAGGGGGAAATACAGCCAAATTTCTCAGAATTCTCATGAAAAAGCCATGCCCACACGGAGGTCTCATTGGCTATCTCCAAATTGACAGGCTAGACTCCACCCCTACACTCTTCATCCTCAAATTGACAGCAGACCACATCACTCTTTGAGAACATTCTTTTACTTTTTTAAATCATTTTCCTTTATTTTTGGAATATGACACATGTAGGGTACATCATTTTTTTTACTTTTACATCAGTGATCATTCATCTTCTGTAATGGTAAGCCTCTGCAACTTGAAAGTGTATTTGTTACAGCTTCCAACATTTTCATGTACTTCCAGTTTCTCAGATGAGTCCTTGTGGGGATTGAAGTTGTTTTGGCAATGCCCTGGAGGGGATATGAATTCCTCACCTGAGATCTCCAATCATAGCAGGAAAACAGTGAGTTGGTCATAGTGACTAGGTCTGGGTGGAACCTTTCTTGCTCCTTCTCAGTCTGCCCTCTCCAGATCCACGTTCTCAGACAGACACCATGGGCCTTGCTCTTCTAGGTTGCCAAATAGGAGAATTCTAACTGATGCTCACAGGGAGGAACAACCTATTTGAGGCATTGGGCGCCCACAAACATTTGCTGAGGAGGCCACAAAGGATTTGTTCACATTCTGGAGCGGAACCCATGATGAGGGGCAGGGAGCAACTCATTGCTGTTGTTCGGGGCTGTTGACTCAGTTCTGACCCATAAAGATCCATAGTGCCCAAGATCATGCGACTAATTCTAACAAGAGCACCAGGAGAAAGTCATGGAAATTGGAAT